>JAHDVE020012387.1:0-30877 GCA_022606495.2 Halesus radiatus | reverse complement strand
AACCTCACGGCGCAGCAGGCTCGCCGTATCGACTCCCTCAAGCTGGCCTGCACCGACGTACTGTTCTTCGAAAGCTCGCTGCAGTTAAACTCTCTCAGTGAACTGGTCCGGCTGAAGGAGCTGCGCGTGGAGTCGTGCAAGGTCCGGTACGTGCCCGCCATGCTGCTGTCCCCGCTGCGCGACCTGACGAGCCTCACTCTGCGCAGCTATAACAACGACTGGTCTGCCATGACTATGGAGCTGCACGCCGAGAGCTTCAGGGGGCTGACGGAGCTGAGGCACCTCGACCTCGGAGACAATAATATCTGGACGCTCCCTTCGGAAGTGTTCTGCCCCTTATTCAGTTTGAAGTCGTTGAACTTGACCAGTAACCGCCTTCAAGATATCTCCGAAATCGGATTTTCAGACTGGGGCAAGGGCCCTACCGCTCCAGGTAAATCCTGTAACACGGGACTGAATATTTTAGATGTATCTTCCAATAACATTGTATCCCTCCCGGATAATGGGTTATCCAGTTTGAGGACATTGGAGGTTTTATACATTCAAGATAACGCCGTCGCAGAAATCGCAGATCGAGCGTTCGTCGGTTTGACCGCTCTGAAGGTGTTGAATATGTCAAGCAACAAGTTGGTGGCCGTGCCGCCAGAGCTGTTCCAGTCATCTCGGGAGATAAAGCAGATCCTTCTCTCGAACAATTCCCTGGGAGTTCTGGGACCGGGACTTCTAGAGGGATTGGACCAGCTGCAACTTTTAGATTTATCCCGAAATAAACTCTCTAATGAATGGGTTAATAGGGACACATTCGCCGGCCTCATGCGCCTGGAGTTGTTGAACCTTTCCTTTAATAAGTTAATACGATTGGACCCGAAGATATTTCAAGATTTGAACAACCTAAAAGTCATAAACTTGGAAAATAATTATATCGAAATAATAAGTACCGGAGCATTCGTCGATTTGAAGAGTCTACTTGTTCTAAATTTATCCCAAAACAAGCTTAAGAACATCGATGAATTTCAATTTTCAAACCTATATGTTCTCAGTCAACTGTATTTGGACAACAATAAAATCGAGTATATTCACCCTAAATCATTTGAAAACATAACCTATCTACAGGACTTGGCTCTGAATGACAACTACCTGGGAGGAATTCCGGATTCCATAAAGAAACTGAGATTTCTAAAAGCTCTTGATATTGGAAAAAACAACATCAGTTCGGTAAACAATGCTTCGTTCGAGGGTCTCGAGGAGTTATACGGACTTCGCCTCGTTGATAACTGCATAGAAAATATATCCAAAGACGCGTTTATTACTCTTCCGTCGCTTCAAGTTTTAAATTTAGCATCAAATAAAATAGAAAATATAGACAAAGGAGCTTTTGACTCTAACCCCACGCTTAAAGCCATCAGATTGGATGGGAACCGACTCTCGGATATAAGGGGTGTTTTCAATAATTTGCATACATTAGGATGGTTAAACATATCTGAAAACAGATTAGCGTGGTTTGATTACAGTCATTTGCCGGAGAATTTGGAGTGGTTAGACATGCACAATAATAATATAACTAAATTGGAAAACTACTTCAACGTGAGCGCTGCCAATATTCAAACGTTGGATGTGAGTTATAATTCAATCACAGAAATTGATGAATTATCTGTACCTCAAAATATAGAAATATTTTTCCTCAATAACAACCAAATCGTTACATTGAAATCCGAAACATTTTCCAGAAAACACAAACTGAGAAAAGTAGTATTGAATGGAAATAAGATGAAAACTATCGATTTGAGCGCATTTAATTTACCGCCAATTCCAAGAAATAAAGAAATTCCACAGTTCTACATTAGTGATAATCCTTTCTTTTGTGATTGTACGATGGGTTGGCTTCCGAAAATAAACCAGTGGAATCATCTCCGCACCTCCCCCCTCTTCATGGACCTAGAGGAAGTCACGTGCCAGCTGGTCCACGGGAGCAAGCACACTGCTCCTCTACTCGACCTTCCGGCCTCGCAGTTCCTGTGTCCTTACGAGAGCCACTGCTCGTCTCAATGTTCCTGTTGCGAGTACGAGGCGTGCGATTGCAAAATGACTTGTCCCGATCGATGCTCTTGTTATCACGATAGTAGTTGGAGCTCTAATGTCGTCGATTGCTCGAATGCAGATTACGATAATATTCCGGCAAAAATACCAATGGACGCCACCGAAATATATTTGGATGGAAATAATCTGGGAACTTTGGACAACCACATTTTTATCGGGAAAAAGAAACTCAGCATTTTACAACTCAACAATAGCAATATTGTTTCCATTGAGAACGGAACATTCAATGGACTTTATTCGCTAAAGACGCTGCATTTGGGAAATAACCGTTTATCAGAGCTCAGGGGACATGAATTTAACCAAACAAAGCATCTCAAAGAATTGTATTTGAACCATAATGCCATAACTTATGTTGACAACAATACCTTTTTATCCATGGCATCATTAAAGTCGTTGCATTTGGAATATAACAAAATAAGGGATTTCAACCCAAAACATTTAACCTCTTCGAGCTTGAGCCACGTTTACCTAGAAGGGAATTCGTGGACTTGCGATTGCGACAATATTTATGATTTAGAAAAGTGGTTAACGAAAAACCATGAAAATTCCAACAACATGTTCTGTGCTAAAGACTTTCAAGAAATTAACAATGTGACCATTTTCGATGCCTCTGCTAAGTGTTTGGAGCAGATGCAAGTTAGTGTGGTTTCTTCAGAAAACCAACCATTCGCCTCTCAAGAGAGCATCACTATCATAAACTATGTGCCTTTGCTATCCATAATCCTGATTGCCGTCATTCTGATATGCCTATTGGGAGCATTAATGTTCTCGTTTCGTCAAGACGTTCGCCTGTGGGCCCATTCCAAGTACGGGGTGCGGATTTTCAAAAACAATTCCGTGAGTGACTGTGAATTAGACAAAGACAGAATGTACGATGGCTACATGGTGTACAGTATATTGGACGATGATTTTGTGTCTCGCGTGATATCGCCAGAGTTGGAGCAATCGGGTTATTCGATGTGCTTGCATTACAGAGACCTGCAAATTTCATCTGAAAATTATTTGACAGATGCTTTTATAAATGCGACCGAGGCTTCCAAAAGATTAATATTGGTAGTTTCATTTAGTTTTCTACAAAACGAATGGTCGAAACCGAATTTCAAAAGGGCGATGAAGGCGGCGATAGAATCAATCAACCCATCAGTACGTCGGCACAAAGTCGTCTTTATCTTGACGACTGACGTGAGCGCCTTGAGCTTGGATATCGACTTGCAGTCATTTTTCAAATTATGTACAGTCATTTTCTGGGGAGAAAAGAGGTTTTGGGAGAAAATTCGCTTCTCTATGCCGGACATAGCTAACCTTCAGTGGAACAAGAGTCCTTCCAAGGTCAATAACCAGATGCTGCCCGGCGGCAGGAGAAGCGTGTCCAGATATACTGCGTCTCCCACCTCGCTCGACCAATGGTACAAGTACGCGGCCCTTCCCCCTCAGCCCGTTGCCGCGGCCGGCCCCGGAGATGATTCCTCGCTGCTCGCCAACCTCACGCAGGTGAGCCATGCCAGCCACCTCAGCCAGGCCAGCCAGCACTACGATGTGGATGCTTTGAACCATAGCTACGTGTCCATCGACACGCACTGCTACGAACGCGCCCGGCGGGCCCCGCTGGATGACCAGGGATATCTACAGCCTCGGTCTGCTCACAGTGCTCACCACACGTCGCATCCAGCATGACCTTCTGTGGTCAACGCTGAAAGTCGAGTCTTGTGCGAGTCTTGTAGGCGGCACTCTGCACGATAAATCTGGCTTCATCACTATTTGGGGATTGATAGTGAAATTAAATATTACAGTTATTATCTTTGACCAATATGACTAACGCTGTTACTATTGATAATTTTATTATCTATGTTTAAGTCTACAGTTAATCGCGTTTACTAGTTTTAATTACCACAATGTTGTAGATATTGTTACGTAGAAAAATAACATTAACTGTAGGATAAGAATAATTTCCTTTGTATTATTTAATAATATGAATTCCTAACGTTAAAGTATTGCGAATGTTGCTCATAATATTGCAAACTATTTGTAAATTAAGTAGTTTTAATTTTTTTCATGAATCTGTCGCCGACTTTATTATAATTTCGTATCGATTTGTCTAATTAGGTTCACTACGCAATCTCATTACCATCTGATTCTACCTACCTACAAAAGACTTAATAATGATGTAAATAATGGACGAACCTACCTTGAACCTAACCAAAGATTTGTTGGATTAAACATAACAGTCTTACGATATCAGAAGTATGTAGAATGTACATAATATTATAGTTGTGATAGCTACTTCAGGTTTATCGTTAATTTAATTCAAATTAATAATTACATTTTATTAATCTTGAGCTAATAATTTGCAAACATAAAAATATAACATTTGACATACACGTTATTCAATATTCTTTAAATTTAATGATATTAAATTATGAAGTAAACATTAATTATTGAGGCAGACTTATTTCCTTGTATTTCTAAATGTTTTTAAATGAAATTAGCGATCTCTGTGTGCTTGATTTTTCCTTTGGGCAATCTCAATTGTTTTGCATTCCTCGTCCCGTGTCCGCGCGTCTCGTGATTGTAATTGATTTTTCTCTAGATTTTCTTAGACATCATCCCTATGTTTTTTTATGTGTAAAAACACATGCAATCAAATACATTACACAGTTTGCTTCACTATCATAAAACTTTATTCTGCCATGTCTATTATCCGTTTGTGAATGTTGCGCTTAGTATTATTCGCGTTGCTTTATTTTGCATTATTTATTAAGTACATATTTTTTTCTACTAATTGCAGAGAAAAGAATACTCGTACTTGCATAGTAATTAATATGTGGTGATATAATTATATAGTATATTATCTGACATATTTCTGTATGTGCTCTGTTTCTGATTCTGTCAAAAATAGTTTGTTTTTTTTTAATTGTTTTTATAATTTATATTCTTCATTTTGTAGTTAAGTTTTAAGTCTATAATGACACCTAGGTATTTAATTCTTCCACCCTTTATATGATATCTTCATTAGCATAAGTCTTTGGATCGTCGTGTGTATTTTTTGTCAATATTCGTGTATCTTGTCTAATTATAATTATTTGTACAGTCAATCAGACTAAAGAAGAAAATGGTATTTTATTTGATTTTAAAATATGTTAAAAAATATTAAATATTGTCTTCTTTTTCATGACTGAAACAATCATTAATAAGAGTTTTGTAAAATATTTAATTGGTTGTAGGTATATAGGGTAAGTACAATAATCGAATAAAATACATATTATTATTATTTTTTAAATAAAACAATAAGTTTGTTTACATCACTTATAATACTACTACACTGCCCTGACGAAGCTACGGTAGTAGCGAAACCCGGTTGGCAAAAGTACGAGTGTATAACGAACAAAATTATTGTTTTATTTTTTAAATTATAATGTCACATCACCAAGTTACCGCTTCTTATGAAAATATACACATTATTTTTTGGCAAGATTAGAAAGAACCTTCCTCTCGTGTTATGCCTCGGTTCGGATTTATCTAGTATTTACATGTCTCCGGTTTATTGTTTACAATAATCTGTGTATTAGAATGCAATGAGAGGAATCGACCGAATAACTAAAGCTTTCATACTTCTTTCAGCAAATGCTTTAATTCAATAAAGTTGTCATGTCTATTTTAATAATTCGCCAAGTTGGTACTACGTATATTGAGACTGTTATAAATAAAGACTTTTGTATTAAATTGAAAACTAATAATTATTTGTATTGTTTACTTAATGTATGTCTGTGTTATATTACGTAAGATGATGATGATTCTATGAAACTATATTATTTTAAGTTCGTACCAAAAAGTATATTATTTTAAGGGACTAGTCAAAATTGTATAAAAATATATCAATGTAATTTTAATATTAAAATAACGATGAAGACGGAATGATAATTTGTGGAGCTAGAAATCAATAAACTGAATTATGGAAATCAACAGAATATTTTATTTATTTACTCTCTTAAAGTAGGTCACCTATCTATACTGTACCTATCAACACTTCCATAAGTTTGAAGGACTTTTGCCACATTCGCGAGGCGATTTAAGAAAAAAACTTAATTGTTTTTGGTAATGAATTGTTGAGCATCTATAGAATACCTTCATAATGGTAAGGAATAAATGCGCGTCTTTAGAAAAACCGCTGTCTGTCGCGCAAGTGGATAGCTTTATTAATTATTTCTACTGTTTTCCTAACTCGCAATTCCCTGATTATTTATTTTATTTCTATACTGCGTGAAAACTTTACAGTAAACAATAAAACTGAATGTTTGCTATTCGGAATACTGTTTTTTTTACAATTAATTAAAAATTACTTTGTAATCACCACTTTATTAATATGTACATTTCAACATATTTCAAAAACGATGCTTCCCTCATCAGGAATGTAGATTTTTTTAATCTTGATGTTTATATGAAAGGGAACATAATATTAATTGAGTATTTTAGAACACCTCGGATGTTTTTTTCCTGAATAGTTGTAAAATATTGCATTTGTATTTACAATTTTGGTTTGACGAATTGACCGATAGTATAATCCAAAAAAACTGAAAATTGCTTACAATGATACCTATAGTGTTAGGTATGCAAAATATATATTTTTTAGTAAAATGATTTCACCATATTGTCACTTGAAAATGATTCTATCTGACACCACCGAAAGGAAACAATCCTATACCATACCATAAACATGTGGCTTCGTTTTACAGTCGATATTATGTCGCCACGGAGCGTAAATCTTGTCATTAGACGAAAATAAATAAAATTAAAACAGCCTCCTTTTTTATTCACATCATGTCTTAAACTATAGCATATATTCCAAAATGCACGATTCTTCACGTTGGCTATCTGAAGAACACGGCTCATAAATTAGGGAAACCATTGTTGACAACCAAACAATGTCGGCATTCCCGAAGGCTTTTCTTCCCAGGTTTCCTGTCATATAACATTATTTACAACACTTTTTTGGCGGGCAATAAAAGCAGAAGTGCTTCTTCTTTACGCTCTTCAACATTCCAGTTGCTGTCTAATTTAGTGGAGGTGTCATAAAAACAAACCACTGGAAGCAGTAACCACAGTATGCAATATATATTATTTGACTTCGAGGCATTGATTGCAATGGCCATAAACAACTTCACTGAACGAAGGTAGTGGTAGACTTTGGACGACTCGTAATTACTCTGGACTTGGGTTTTCTATTGTCTTTCTTTTACAGATACCACTCCAGTACATATAGCTCTCAAATTTGGCTAATTTGACCGTAACAGTTAATGAATGAGCCATGCTGTTTTTCCTTTTGATTGTATACTAGCTCGGAAACCGATAGTGGTACGTATCGAATCAAGTCTCTGAAGACGGGTAAGTTACAAATACCTAAAGATATTCTTATATAGGTATAAATTAGATAGGTTCTTAGAATGTATCATTTTGGCTGTATATATTGTTTTTTATTCCTTAAAAAATTAGCACATAAATATTATTTTTATATAAAAAACATGACATATTTATCACTTTATCTGTTTATGAAAATGTTTATTAATATATTCAAATTTAATTGCAACAGATTTTAAAAATAGCCCATACATACTTTGTACCTTAACATACTCGTATAGAAAGAAAAAAGATTTCTATAAATTTACTGGAACAGTTAGAGAGAAACAAAAGAACAATTGATGATCCAAAAAAACATTCATCATAAAATCAAAGAAAAATTATCCACCACCCCCTGGGATTTTCAAGAAACCTAAGCAATATAATTCCTTAAAATAATTCAGTGAATTACCAAACACTTTTTATTCATTTTCGTATCTGGAGTAATAACCAATGGTGAGTATTCACATCATTAAAAACAATTAAAGGGATGCAAACGGATATTTAACCGTAAGAGCCTCACAAAATATATTCAATTTCAATTATCACAATTGATTTCAAAGTAAATCAGTTTTTACCAAACACATTAATAAATCATTTCAAACAAAATAAAAATAACGGTTGGTAGGGGCAAATAAAATCGTATAAATAGGTTGTCTCGATGTTGCTTTTGATAGGCGAAACGGCTGTAACAATAATAAAAATAAATAAACTAAAATACTTGTTGAACTTAATAACATGATTAAATTTGATTAATTTAAAATTTTAAATCAATAAATGGGGCTCTACGAATTAGTCACAATAAATAGTTGAAAAAATTTTTGATGCTTCTAAACCTCATTGTAATATAGTTTTAACCGTTGAATGTAATATTAACAACTCTAGAATGAAACATGAAACCGAAAACATTGAAAATAATACGTACAAGTATACATTTAAAAAGGTAGCAGCCAACATTATACGGGAATTAATTAATTTAACGGATGGCGCTGATACCAACCCTGATGTATGTCAGTATAATAATAATAATAATAATTGGATTACTTCTATAGCGCCGTTTTCGTGAGAAAATCACCTCAAGGGCGCTATGGCATGGAACTGGCAGAAGAAGGATGAAAGTAGACTGAATGCTGCAGATATGAGATCTCTGAGGCGAATGTGTGGTAAAACCATGGTACGGTCGTGTGAAAAATGTAACACGAAGAGCTAACTAACGAAGAAAGGAGTGTAAGGAGAATATATGACGCGAATGTGAATGGAAGAAGAAGCCGGGGACGTCCGAGGAAGACATGGCACGGACAAGTGAATCAGATACTTGGGTCGGACCACGTCCGACGTCGAAATAACAAAAGAGAATGCATGAGGCGTTGTATGCATGTGTACGAAACAAGAAGTGTATAACAAGACTGAGTTGTTTGGTGGTCCGTCCTCTCTGCCGAACCCTGCGGGGAAACGTCGTGATGGTTAGTTGGTTAGTTATATTGACAGTTCTTAGAAATCAATGTATGATACCGATAAAGATGACGGGAAGGATTGGTGTAGCCGTAGCTCAGTGGTTTAGGGAGGAGTCCCGAATAGACCGTTAAGTCCTGGGTTGGATTCCAAGCTCCTACCGTTACCTTTTCTTTCCTTTCTTTGTATCTTTCTTTTCGGTTTCACGTTTGCTTAGAGAGTAGTTCATATTATCTTCAATATTTCATACTAAATACATGAATTTAATAATATACTTTGTATTCACCGCTTTAATAATATAAAGATATCTACAATTATTATTCCCGTTGAAGAAAGAAACGCTTTCGAAATATGTAGATATCTTTATATTCATGAAGTAGTCAATACAAAGTATATTATTTAATTCATGTATTAATGACACCACAAAGTGAAAACCAACCGTTTGAAGACATTATTAAAAAATAAATACAAAAATTGTGAAATCTCTCATAATATGTAGGTTTCTTATTCATTGGACGTTGTCGAAACTAATAGAAATAATTATAGAAAATACATATTGCCTTTTATTTATAATGTAATCTGTCACAACATCTAGAATATGCTACAGGTCGGGTGGAATTTATAACTAACTAACTAACTAACTAACCATCACGCCGTTTCCCCGCAGGGGTAGGCAGAGAGGACGGACCGCCAAACAACTCGATCTTGGCATACACTTCTTGCTTCATTCACTTTCATGCAACGTCTCATACATTCTCTTCTGTTATTCCGACTTTTGACATGGCCCGACTCAAGTATTTATAATTTATAACAGAGGCATTTTAATTAGGTAAAATGAACTTCGCCTTAACATTTTAAATTACTTTACAAAGTATCCAGGAGAGAAATCTTTGCTTTTATGGGAATGCAATCTTTCAGAACCATTTTTTACTTAATAAAAAAAATCGTTCAGTACCAACAAGCCAACCAGTTCGACAATAAAATAAAGCGATTTTTGACATCTCTCCCAAATAGCTACATTTATCATATCCAATAACCTTCGTAAAACTGCAGTTTTGAACATAATGCATAACTTTTACAAAGAATTGGGTTCCACTCAAAAGAACTCCAACTAAATGATCCCGGACACATGGAGTCGAAAGATCATAGATGTATAGACTCTGGACCGCATCTCAGTCAGGTAGTCGAAAAGCCATAAATCGTTTTCTCCGCGGCTCCTTTATTTAAAAAAAAAACACACAAATATAGAATAGTTTTCGTATCCCGCAAAAAATCTTAGTGGGTAAGAAAGCAGCATTTATGGCTGTCTGTAAACAGTGACTAGGGATTGCGGCCGCAGAAGCTCGCTGCTCTTGTTATATCTTCCGCAGACATTTGGTTTCAATACTGTAAATCAAATAAACTACTCACTGATATGAATGTACTTAATATCCAGAAAGAGGCCGCAATACACGACCCATGATATTAGGTACTTAGTTTTAAAGGTACGGTACCTGCTAACATTATATTGGTTGCTACATTCCGTGTATTGTTTACCACGACAAACTACCAATCTCAACATCTGTCTGTTACCACTAGTAACTAGCACACGACCAAAACAACCTTATTGAATGTGTTCTTTTATTTTCCCATTTATCGGTAGAATTCTTATTTTCGATTCATTAATATTTTTATTTTTTATTTATTTACGTTTTACAAAAAAAATTCAAGCACAAAGTTCTGATAAACTACTTTTTGTAGTTTGTCTAACGGGAGCTTGTTATTGAAAACTCAAAATTTACAGTTAAGGTTACAATATTCATATGTATCTATATATAATAAAAACATATCTTACAAACATAAAGCAAAAATATTTCTCAAGAATCTTACTCAAAAATATTTCTACAAAAATACAAAATTAAAAAAAATACATAAACTTCAACAATAAATCGTACGTAAAATAATATTTCTTTATTTTCAAAATTTGTTAAATATTTATTACCGTTATGGGAGAGAAGTTATTTACTGTTTAGCTTTAATGCAGTTTAAAAAATATATATATTTCAGCGGGTAACATATTTAAACAGCTAGGAATCATGTGATCTAAAGTTCTTTGTCCATATTTGTTTGTGTGCTTAGGAACCATTAATCCTTCTTTAAAATTGAGATGAGTGTGATCTTTAAAATGTTTGTTAGTATTATATATAGTGTTATTATTATTATGATGAAATATAATTTAGTACCACAGAATTGATCTAAGTGAAATAATTTTGAGACTCTGATAAAAGTATGGAATATTATTCCTTTGTTCGTATAAACTTAAATGAGCTAATAATTTAAGTAAAGCACTAAGCACTGGTTGAACACATTGATCAGGAAAGTCCGCAGGTTGTAATTACATATCTTAAATACAGATTCCTCTAATGATAAATAAATTATTCTAAGTGTGCATATTGGAACAAAGAATTTTAATTGTTAAATAACAAGACGCTTTGTTTTTAATCCACTTTTTTTTTATTTGTCGACTAGTTTCGATTCTGCCGAATCGTCTTCAGGACATAGAACATATGAAGACGATTCGGCAGAATCGAAACAAGTCGACAAATAAAAAAAAATAAATAAAAGTGGATTAAAAACAAAGTGACTTATTATTTAATACATCATGTCAATCCACAATGTGTTTGCTTATTCTGAAAGAAAAAAATAATTTAAATAATTCACTAACAATTGATTTTAGTCGTACATAAACCTTGTTTATTTGATATTTGATTTAATGTTAGAATTCCTAATAAGTACATGAGTACTTTAAATAAAAGCTGTCCAAAATTGTAATATACTTTTATTATGTATGTAAATTAGATCCTGAGAGTATCTCAAGATTTTAACATTCATATTAGTTTCCAATTTCCAAAACGGTATAGGCAGTTTACTAATTATGAGGCGATGTAAACAAAATGTTCTAATGAAGAGAAGCTACCAGTTCACAATCAGAGACACGCAGTCCGTAAAGGTTGAAAAGGTGTACCTACCCGAAGAAAAAAACGAACAATGAAAGGAAATTACAGAATTTTTGGTCAAACTTCCCTTTTTAATTTTGCATATATTACATCATCATACATGGTTTTACCACACATTCGTCTCAGAGATCTCATTTCTACAACATTCAGTCTACTTTCATCCTTCCTCTGCCAGTTCCATGCCTCACTGCCATATATCAGGGTTGGTATCAGCACTTCGTTGAGGACTGCTAGTTTCGCTTCTTTGGACAACTATTTGTTTGCGCCACGCGTTTTACGAGGGACTGTAGATCTTCCATACTGTTAGCAATCAGCACCGCATCATCAGCATACAGCAGGCAACATACTTGCAGACTACTCATTTTTGCACACAAGCCCACCTCATTCAATTCTTGCATACAATTATCCATGTATAGATTGAATAACTACGGTGACATTGCGCAGCCTTGCTTACCACCTTTTGTGATGTCAAACCACCCCGTAAAATCACCGTTATTTTTTAGTATTCTGTATAACCCTGATGAGGAAAGCTCGGCTTTCGAAATGTTGATATGCATGTATTAATAAAGTGGTGATTACAAAGTAATTTTTAATTCATTTAGTAATGGATACGATCAAGAAAAGGACACTTAGATGGTTTAGGCATGTACAGCGGATGAACAAAGCAAGGACGGGGCCCCCGAGGAAGATATAGAACGATCAACTGATAAAAATGTTTTTCGATTGGCGTGAAGGTAGTTACACAAAACATCACTCAATTTAATTTTCTTAATCTGTAAGTTTTTGGGAACAACCAACAAGACCGTTCGTGTAATTCCCGAAATAACAAGTTTTTAACGTTAAATCTTTTCCAGGAAGAATGGCGACGAACGTGTGAGTACAGAGAAACGTTTATAAAAGCTTTATCTTTGGTTTTCGGTAAATGCTAACACAACTTCGTACCGATAACACCAAAGGTACAATTATGTGGAAATTAACCACAACATCGTTTCAAAGGGTAACTTTTAGTGGAAATAGATTACCGAATCGATGTAAATATAATTCGTTTGATTTAAATTAAATACTACGGAATCTGGTACACACTTTCAATGGGCTTTCGAACGGATGGCTTTCCGCGGCTTCGAGCAGTATTCCAGGAACCCGATTAATACCTTACCTACCTACCTACTTACTCGTACAGTGCTCACGCTCAGTGCTAACTTCCCTTTGAAAACAAGTACATATACTCGTATCTCCCATTCAGACGTAAAATGTATTCTTATTTAATATCCAAATGTTATCTACCTTCTAACCGACTTCTTTCAATAATGTTATATATACAAAGGTACATCGCATCTTCACTGAGGAATATTTTCCTATACCTAAATTCGTCAGCGTTTAAGAATTTTAATTAGTTTCAACAAAAATGTCTTAGAGAAACGGCTGCGCGGCCCGTTTCATACAAAACTTAATATTGAATTTCAGGGTTAAAATACTCACCTAAACCTAGTGATCTTTTTTTCATCAAAAAGCATAATACATATCTATTACGGATTAGAAGTAATTTATTTGTTTTTGTTTTACATTATTAAAAATGGGCCATTAAAGGAATTGAATTTTCGCGATATTAGAGGCACATTTAACAATTATTTGGGGGCTAACTGTGATCTAAAAAAAAGTTTAACCGGCTACTTTGAAAATATAATGGATTATACGAGTATAATAGAAAAAAATTAAAAAATATATTAATATAGACGATGGTGAACTTTAAATTAAATTAAAAACGACCAATTTACGTTAGAACACAAATTTGTATTTGAACACAAAATATTTTTTTTTCAAAAAATGTTTTTTTTTTAAATGTTCTGTGTTAATATTTTTATATACGTAACCATATTTACATAGCAAATATGATTTTTTTTAAATGCAGTAAACCCGCAAATAATTTTTCTAAGTTGCCTCTAAAATTATGAAAAAAAAATTTTTTTCATGGCATATACTTCATAATTTAAAACAAAAATAAATAAAATACTTATGGTATGTTCTACATATTTACTAAACCTTCAATTAAACAAATGTATCATTCAGTTTGGATTGGTATTTTTCCCTCAAATCCAAAATTAATTTATTTATTAAACAGGCAGCGCAGCCGTTCCTCTTAAGCTTTAATGAGAAATTACACCAAACCGGGCTAAGAAAATATTAATATAATTGCGCTTAATACCAGTAGTTTTAACAGTATTACGAATCGTCCATTAAGAAAATTAATTGTCTGTTTAGTTTGACAGAGATCGATTTAAGGTTACTTCCTTATTTTAGTATTGTGCACAAAGATATTGTATACAAACTACTGTTCAAATGATCGAATGAGGCGCCGAGACATCGCGCACCGCACATTGGCGGACCTGGGAGTTGCAACTACCGCTGGGACTGGGCAGTGGGTGCAGAATACAAACAGGACAAGGGACAGCGGCTAATAATACTCGTAACCGACGAATGGTATTTTGCAAATATCATATTTATGTCAACAATTGCGGTCAATTTCAGTGGCCAATGGATCCTTTAATGCCATCCAATAAGGAACCACAAACAACATTTTGACAAAAAAAGTTCTATACTATGGTACTAAACTCTACAACAAAATACCACTATCCTTTTAAAATGACAACAAAAATAATAAATTTAAAAATTTAATAAAACACTGGATATGTTTCATAGGGAGATCTGAAATAGAAGATATATTAACACCAGATTAACACCGAAACCACTCAACTGCACTTAAAATATCTCACCTTATAATTATTTATTTTTTCAGCCATCAAATCAATTTAATATAATTTAATTTCATGTTTTGTAAATGAAATCCTCAGAACGGTGAATCTCAGTGAGGATATAATTATTTGTTATAAGAAAAGAAGATAATAAAACATCATTATTATTATTGCTCTCGATGTCTAGTGTTAAACAAAACTTGGAAAACATCACAACTTCAGAACACTCTGCTAATTGACAACAAATAATCCATTCCTCGTAAAGAACTTTCCATAATAACCTATTTGAGCTGTTGGGACTTGAGACTTAAAATATTTTATTGGCCCGACTCAAGTATTTGATTTACTTGATCGCACCATGTCTTTCTCGAACGTCCCCGCCTTCTTCTTCCAATCACATTCGCGTCATATATTCTCCTTGCACTCCTTTCTTCGTTCATTCTCTCTACATGCCCAAACCATCTACGCGTCCCTTGTTCACTACGCTTTCATCAACCTTGCATTCTTTAAGAAACTCAACATTTTTCACACGATCATACACGGTTTTACCACACATTCGTCTGAGAGATCTCATTTCTACAGCATTCTGTCTACTTTCATCCTCCCTCTGCCAGTTCCATGCCTTACTGCCTGTACCGGACGTAGTTAATTTATATGTAAATGTTTAATTTAGTATTTTATTTAATTTAGTATTACGTGGCGTCACACTAGGCGCGATGAAGCAACATTTCCTGGCTTAGAAATAAAGAAGAAGATAACGGGCACTTCTTGTCTTCGTTTCTCCGCCAGTGAGTGACGTTTTCTCGTGCCTAACCCAACGAGTCGTTAGTGACCGATAACGAGACATTTCCCTGCACCCCAATCCTACCGCTTGCGCGGCGACGTTCTCGACCCTTGGCTCGATCCCTGATTGGCTGAACCGTTCAGCGGCCTAGCGAACTGGCTCGATTAATTTTAAAACTAGTAAATGTATATTGTTTTCGACGATTTCCGCGGATGTAGTAAACAGATCTTAATAAATGAAGTTGCAGGCCTGTTTACGAGTATCCGCGGAATCGAATAGAATTAAGTTAATAGAAATAAGAAAATAATTACCATGTCTTTAATAAACATCTGGTGAAGAGCAGGAGAGGCTTAATCGAATCATGAAGTCGAGGTCCACAACCTGATTTTTGAATTTAGTCAATTCGAGATTATTTCTGTCAAACACGTTCTCTAGACCGACCGTCGGTTACACGGTATCGCAACCGAGTACGAGAGAAAATCGCTAAAATAAAATAAAATATCACCCTAAATGTTTGTCTTTCCCAGTTTTGTTTAGGGTTTTTTATCCAGTTAAGATCTTTTCCCTAAAAGTCATGAAATGTAATTAATAAATTCAGTCAATTTAAATAAAACCATCAGATGGTAATAGTAATAAGGCCAAAGTGGCCGGAGTACTAGTTAGCCAGAACACATGAGGGGTATTTGTATAAGCCCCAGCTAGTTAGAGGATTACGAAAGAATCCGTATTTAAATATTAGAGCTCACCACTGGACCGACCCTTCCGCCTTCGCCTGCCTCTTCACTGGACCCTTCTGAACGACTTCTGGACTTCTTCTCTTCACCCCCTGACCCTCTCCTACTTTAATGCAAAATCGAGGGTGCCTTTCTCAAGGCGCCCTCCCCCTCCTATCCCTCCTTTCTCCGAGGCGTGAAGTAACCAGTCCCACAACATCTTCAAAACGTGCGGCAGGTATTTACAGAACCTGTCCCGTATACTGCCATACATCAGGGCCAACACTGTAATGTTAATTTCACTGAGCAACTTGCGATCGGTTCCAGTCCGCAGCCATCAGAGCCTACAGATACTGATAGTGATAGTATATTCCACTCTGAAACATGCCGCAAATATACATTATGTTAAACTAATAAATTGTGAAACAACACAAAAATAAAATTTACTTGCGCGCGCTGGGATTTGAACCCGTTGTTTCCGTTTCGTTTCGTGGTAAAGTCAAATAAAAAAATCTATTTTTTTTAACATAATTACATATGTGTAGTACACTTTACATTATTTAATATTAAAAAAAAGTAATTTAAAGACACCAGTACTAAAAAAAAATTGGTTTACACATTAAAAATAAAAATAGATATTCTCATTACTCATTACAGTCCAATCCAAAAACAACACGGAAAAAGTTAAACAACGTAGGAATAAATCATTTTGAATAAATTTACGAATAGTCTAAATCAAATCTCCGCGATGACATGCATAATAATGTAATTGATACGATAATATATTTACAATTATTGATGCCGATTTTATGATGAGTCTTGGTAACTTATATAAACTATGTATAACTTATGGAAAGTATGTATAAGTTATGGAAACTATGTATAACTTATGGTATTTATAGTTGCATTTTAACAAATTATTAACAGTTTTTTACATGGCAACATAGCGACTACGTTGCATACCTAATTAACACAGCGAAGTTAACCGCTAGTACCTACCTAAAGTAATTAAAAGAAAAAATTGAAAACTTCATAGTCCGCGACATTCTAAATAATCATAAATATTTGTAACTAAATAATTATTATATATTAATTGATAAACTAAAGTTCTTAAAAACTTAAGACAAGATTTTTGTGCATAGCGCAAAGGGTATGTTGTTATTATTATTATATTATTATTATATTGTTTATAAAAATAATAATTATTATATAGTTTATAAAATCTCAAATAAAATAATCTTTCAAATGAATACCCACTCTTTTGCTAATAACCCTTTCATAAATATAATATCAATGACAAATAGGATTTTAACAGTCACCGCAATATAATGCAATGTGCAGCGTTTTCCAATATACTCGTATGTGTCCTGTGCGTGCAAAGTCATATCTTCTTAAGCGAAAACTTTTAATCTGTAGTGACCTACAGGTGCAGGTAAGTATGTTTCTGTATCTGTTTGTATATAATAATATAAACCCTAGCAAGTAGTATTTGTATAGCGCCCTTGAGGTGATTTTTCACAAAAAGCGGCGCTATACAAGTCATCCAATTATTATTATTATTATTACAAAAACAATCTTAAGAAAATGTTTATAATTTATTTAAAAACGAAATTGGTTATTTTGGACTAGCAAGCATCCCGATGTCCGAACGGAATAACATTCCGTAGAATTTTCTTGTCCTCGTGTTCTGTAAAATCGTCGGACGATTTGAGTTCCGTGAAATTAAATTCCACTAAATGTCACGTTTGGGGATCGTGACATGTTCCTGGAGGAAAGGGTGAGGGAGGGGTAAGTCGGAAGAAGTTTTATTTGTTTCGTGTGAGTGAGTTTGGACAGTGGGTCTGAATTTGGGTTTGGCTTTGGAAGATTACTCGTATGTTATACCATACAGCAGGTCTAAAATCATCCTGTTTTGTCACAAACTTAGCGCAGAGCGTGCCATAACTTCTGCAATGAAATAAGTAATTAGTTGTTCTCGATTATACTTCGATACCTGTGTTGAAAGGGTTGGTGTTTTATAAATGACGAATTAAATCCACCATTAGCGTTCTCTTCACGAAATCAATCAGTTCTGTTACGAAGAAACTGAAAACCTTTAAACATTTTGCTTTGTCATTATTATTGTAATGGGATCCATAAAACAACAGCACCCCAGAATAGCGGCGGAACCTGTGGAGCAATGGTCAACCGCTCTCGAGCTGATTCCACCTTCACGACTCATGAGCGACTTTAACATTTCTACTCTTGACCTTTCTTTGCTTCTCATCCATTTATCTTACGAGGCCCAATACATTATCGTTAGCTACGGGTTTTTCGATTTGTTTATAGAAAGATTTAAGTTGTATCTCGTATTTACATAGATACATGCGACCGGTACGTCAATTGCTTTGTAAGCCCTATTTACATTCGTCAAGTTTCGAGAAACTATGCTAGAAACCCTGACGGCCTCCGTAGTTGAGTGGTTACGATCCTCGGCTACGAATCCGGAGATTGCGGGTTGATATACCGGCTTAATTGTTTTTGTGTTTAATTCGTAGAAGAACTTCAGTTAATTTTTTTTAAAATTTAATGTAAATCATATTTAATAATGTTATTATTAAGTTCGGAGAGTATTTTTAGTTTTTATTATTGTGACAGATGTTTCGGCGTTCAAGGCCATTTTCATACTGAAATGCGGTTTGAAAATGGCCTTGAACGCCGAAACAGGAGTCACAATAATAAACACTAAAAATACTTGCAGAACTTAATAATAACATTATTAAATTTGATTTACATAAAATTAAAAAAAAAATTAAATACCAGCGTTCAAAAGTAAATTTAATTCGTCTTATTTCAGATCATTTAAAAAAAAATATGTATAGTATATTTGCGGCACGTTCCAGAGTGGTAGACACTTTCAGTATCGCCCTGGTGAAAGACCATCAATCAGAATCGAAACGTTGCTTGAAATAATTTTAGCCATCTTTGATGATCATATCTAAATAGTCAAAAAATTCTTCACCTTCCTCTTCCCATCTCCTTCCCCTCTCTACAACTTTCAGCCTCAACATATTCCAACTAGGGAAGTCATAGTCTCACTGGCTCCAGAATGTTGGGAGCAGTTGCAACATTTGTGCGGTACTCGCATAAAAAAAGGTTAACCTAAAAGAAGATTATAGCTAAACCAATACTAAAGAAAGTATACTCGTAAATCTCTGAAAGTTTAAAAAGCAATCGAATATCCGAGTCTAACAGTGTGAAGTTCCAATGCGAGTGCACGTAAATTAATTTTAAATTATGGACGTTCCTACCGAGTGTGCGAGTATATAAAATACCTACCGAGTGTGGATGAAAATAAGTTAACTGGCTTAGAGACCGCAATGGAGATAAAAAAAAACAGTTATTAGAAAATTTATTCTACCAGTTAATGTACCTATACCTACCGATACTTAGAAATTTGTTCAGAATTGAGAATTAATGACAGTAGACCGACTTAATTGTTGACATCTGCATAGTGTGGGACAACGACCCGCCCATTAGAGTCGCAGGCACACGAAGTGATAGCGCCCAAAAAAAAAACGTCGCTATCGCCTATCGCGTCTCCATTACCCAAGTTCCGACAAGGTCACATCCACATCCATTAACAATAATATTCATTTACCGCTGCTCACTGTTAGCTGCCTGCAATTTACTTATTATTTATCGGCTAAAATCGCCGAACAATGTGACCATCTCGGAACAATCATCCGACTGAAGAAGGAGTGTAGAGTGGTCTATTCATCTTACGAAGAAGATGGACGTCATGATAAAATATTAAAATAAATATTTCCCTCTGCACGGACTCACAAATCACGGAATGTACTTGGTAGCGGAGCTCTCTGTAACGGAGTCAATAGCTGTGCTGTGTGCTGCAAGTGGCTCCACGTGGATCCAGGCTATCGCGCGTACTACTGCTGGTCTGGCCTGGCTCCGGCTATGTGGCTGCCTGAACCTGGCCTGTAGTCAGAGTCTAGTCTAGTCTGAACTAGGTCGAGATCAGTCTGATCAGCAGTGCTGCCGCTAATTGACAAACTGCACAATCGTTTGTTCACTTTTGTGCAAGTCACGGAGCAGTTTTACATGGCGTTTTCTGTTCGTAATTACCTGAAACATGTATTTGTGTTTGTTAGGAAAATGAGCGTCATTTATCTTCATCGTTTCAGTTAAATATTAAGTATAAACCATGTATTATAGGTGTTGTTGATGTACTCGCATTTGCTGACTCAATTTATACGATAAAGCATCATTTATACCAGCACTTTGATGAATCCTACAATATGTAGTATTGCAGCGTGTGTAATGTAGTGTTAATGATTTGTGATAATTTGTTTTATAATATTGTTTTGGTTTTCTATTTTCCGTTACTATTAAACGTTTGAAAGAGATTGTTCATTACTTTGTGATTTATAATGTACTTGCAATATTGGGTAGCTTTTTATATTGTGTTCTAAAATCCATGTAAAAGGCCAGATGGGCGTATTATCAAATAACTAACTAACTAACTAACTAACTAATGACCACGCCGTTTCCCCGCAGGGGTAGGCAGAAATGATGGATCGCCAAACCACTCGATCTTGGCATACACTTATTGCTTCATTCACATTCATACATCGTCTCATACATTTTCTTCTATTATTCCGACTTCTGACATGGCCCGACTCAGGTGTTTGATTCATTTGATCATGCCATGTCTTCCTCAGGCGTCCCCGGCTTCTTTTTCCAACAATCAAATAAATAAATAAATTATTGATGGATGAAAAAAGTTGCACTTTATTATCTATAAGAAAAATGTTTAGGTAAGTACAGTAAAAGCGTGTGAAGAATTTAAATGGACAGAACCTGATCGTCTGGTACCGGGGAGTGGGGACGGCATAGGCAGCATTACTACTTGTAGACTTGTAGAGCTATATTATTACATTTCTGTTTATTTTAATAAAATATGGTATGATTTATTTTTTACCGCAGAGTCAGTTCAGATTGAGCCTACCTAGTGGGTTACTTGTTAGCTATTCATCGGTTGGTTCATATTGAATGATACTAATGGAAACTATTACTGATAAAAAGTTCAACAAACGATAGGAATAATGTTAATAATAAGTAATGCGTTACTAAATTTAAAAAAAGTTCGACTTGAAAATTCAAAAAAAAGGTAATGTTAATTTTGATTATGCCCTTAATGGCCAATACTGATGAAAATAACGGAGGCCGAGCATTTGGGAGTGGTGTTAGACCTGAAGTTACCTTTTGACTGCCATATCGAATCCATTGTTGAAAAAGTTTCCAAGATACTTGGCTTTATACTCAGAACCTGCAAACATTTTAAAAAGGTAAACACAGTCAAAATGCTATACTCGTACTTCACGTACGAGTATGTACGCAGTTCTTTAGACTATGCCTCTCAGGTCTGGAGTCAGCTATCACATGCGGAAAGGATTGAGAAATTACAAAACCGATACCTCAATTTTCGGGTCTATTATGCCCACTTGAGCTATGAGGAGTCAGCCGCCTTTTTCGGGATTTCGTCAATAGAAAGCCTTAGAAAATCCGCAGACGTACTATTTTACAAAAATAGCCACCTCTGTGATAGATTGCACTGAATTATTTGAACGAATTCAATTGGGACTGCCCAACAGATAAATCAGACAAAACCACATACTAAACCTACCTCAAAACAAAACACATTTATTCACCACTTTTCACACATTTTTAAAACTTCATACAGTGAGTTCGACTTATTCAACTCAGCCCGTCATAATTTCAAACCTAAAATCAATAAATAACATTCACACAATATATATATATTACTCTACATATACTAGATCTTTTCCCTTTCCCTCCCACTCTTCAACCTAACCTCATAGGTTAACTTGTAACTTTTCTTTTTTAATTGAATAATTTAAATGCTTATGTGAAAACCAATAATTGGTTCATTTTTTAAATATATTTACCATACATAATAATTATTGTAAACTTTTGGTTATAGAAATAAAATAATATAAATAAAAAATAAATAAATAAGATTGATAGGCTACTATTTGTTGCTACGGAAGAACTTATGGAAATCATGTAATGGGCGCTATTGTAGCAATAATATTATTTAGGGTTGTGTCATGCCACCTGAGCCCGGCCATGGCCATGGAGTGGAAAGGAAGCAATGGTTTTAGCGCGAAATCCTCTGTTTTAAAAACGATTGCGGTCATAATGAGTCCCCGCCATGACTAACTGCGGTGACCGAGACCCTTAGAGGTCCGGATCTAGCCCCCGGGCTAGCAACTTTCCATAAGTGATAAATATTGATGCCGAAGAAATCTTTATTTCAAAATCTGATAAATTGTTAGTATTTTTATATAGGGTTTATTCATTTTAATGGATACTGTTCGGCTAACTCGTTCAGGACAGAGATTAAGATACGTAAGAATTAGCACTGATGAAATCTTTAACTAACTTAACATTATGTCAATAAAACAATTATACTCTAAAAAAATATTACTTTACATTTATAAATACATAAAACAAAAATAAAAACAATCATACATTAGAAACACCAGATCTCAAAGTCAAAAACACATACAACAAGGACCAACAAACACAATATTTGTACAAAAAACTTCTTATACTATGGTACTAAACTCTACAACAAAATCCCACTATCCTTTAAAAATCACAACAACAACAATAAATTGAAAAATCAAATAAAACACCGGATGAGTTAGGGAGATCTGAAATAGAAAATATTTTGTATTAACACCAAATACAGACTAACATCGAAAGCACTCAACTGCACTTAAAACACCTCACCTTAGAATTATTTTTATTTTTTCTATCAAGCACATCAATTAATATAACGTAATTTAATATTTAGTAAATGAAATCCTCATCACGTGAAAAAAAAATTGAAAACATTATTTGTTATTTTGTTATAAAAAAAGAAGATAATAAAACGTTACTATTATTATTATTGCTTTTTTCAGTTAAATATAAAACAAAAATATTTTCATGTAAAATATAAAAGTCAATCTGTACCATTTTCCAAGGATGGGATATCTAAATACATGGGTAAATGTTATTATTTTTCCAATGTCGAAAAACCACACAGTCAGTTCACGGTTGATATACCGTTTTACTAATCAATTATTATTTGCACGTCAATTCCTTCTCGCTTTTTCTATTCTACCTGTTTCAATCTCAGTAAGCACAACGAATTACACGGGGAGGTAAAACCATTTATCAAAATGCTCTAGTTCTATCTATACATGTGAATTTTAGGATCTGTTTGTGGAACGTTCATTTTTCTGAATGTTCTCACGTTCTTTACTTCCGAACGATGAATGTTTGTTGCCTGTAGCTTTAAATATCACGGCAATTGAGATAAGCTCTGTTTGGGTTTGGGTTTGGGTGTTGGATTTTATTCTATTTGTATTCTGTGACTCGACACGTCGGTCATTTTTGAGACCACGAGAGTTCTGAGCTACGAGAGATTTGTGCCATGTCATTTTACAAAATTTCTGTTGTAATGCGGCAAAGGGTCCAATCCTCGCTAAATTCTATTTGATTGCCATTGTGTAAATATGTTATCAGAAGATCATCACGATCCACTGTGTTTCCGCGTCTGTTTGTATGTTTATGTCTGCATGCCTCGGCCCGGGGACTAAGACTAAATATAATTTACTTAATTAACCTAACAGTGGAAAAAAAATCGTTAAGTATAACTATTTTGGTTCGAAATCTGAGATTAAGATGAGAATTTTTTATAACTTTCCTGTATGTAATATTTACGCGAAAACTGTTTTTCAACTATGATAACGATATGACTATTTTTATGATTCGCTCGGTTTTTGGTTTAGAACGGCAATACTGAAGTTTAATGTTATTGACAACAGCTGCACACAGTAGTACAATGATGCTATATAATCTGTGGCATCGTTTTAGATTTGAAATAAAATTACCTACTACACAAAGGAAAGGTGTATTGATTGAAGGTTATATTTATTATTACCTTCCGGTCGTGATGGAACCTACGCTTCTGAGACTGCAGACGTCGCGTCGGTAATATACTGAGAAGGATAAAGGGGAAGGCTACTGGTAGGTACTGGTAAACTAAGTCTGTGTATGATGTATACTGGGGGCCATTGAGCACCACTCGATTATCTCGCAATTGGGGATACATCACTGACCAGCATCATGTAGAACGTAATATGGATAATTAAAGTGTACTACCGTCGCCATTTCTGTGTCTACTGTCTGTTCTCAGGTGTATTGGGTATGTGAGAAGCTAAGTATTTTAATTATAGTTTAAAAATAGTTTACTAGACTAGAAAACTGCCCCTGCGATGATATTTTACCAAAAAGTGCTCTACCTAAATTCTCCTCCAATCTCTTCAACAAACTGCTGTGCTGCATAAGATTCACAAAACTCAATACATTATGTAGCTTGGCTGATATCTGTAACAACTTTTAATGAAACTGTGCGCTTGATATTTTAATACAGATGTTCACTATTCGCCCCATCAGCAGAACGGGTTTGAGTTGATATGACTATTTGCACTAGCAAAAAAATCGCACAACGTTCTGATAAAATGTCATGTTGTACGTATACATATTGATAAAAATACTATTATATTGACCTTATATGACCTACGAACATATAAGTATATAAATAGAGTCAACGTTCCGAGCAAAATTAGTGTAAACAGTTGTTCTCGAGCGTGAAATACGAAGGGGAGTGAAGCAACTCTCGATGTCGACCAAATCCTTCCGACCGCGAACGAATGGAACCCATGGAGTTGTTTTAGCAATGAAAAGGCCAATTTACAGTATGTTGATTATGGTAAAACCGATGAAAGGTTACACCATTGCTTTTTCTGTTTTTTCCAGGACGACTTGTGCAGTCATGTAGCCATTTTGCAGTAATTTTTGGAAATCCAAACCCGACGAATGCTTGTAGTCGAATAAAGCCCGTGGTATCTCAATGTAACCAATTGGTCTCATTTATGTTGCCTATATTTCGAACACTGATATTAACTCTATTGATATACCTTAATGCCAACGAACAGGCAACTTCACACTATTTGTGTTTAACAGTGTAAATGAAAGTTTAATAATAGTCGATCAATAGTCAGAAAAAGGCAGTTAGGACTAGGTGGGTACTTAATACTGTTAGGGTGGTGAGGAAAAGCCCCACGTTGGGTGTACAGTGTTAGGGGCGGGGAAAAGGAGGGAAAAGAGGGACTCGACGACATCCAGGTTGGTCACCAGTGTTAGGATTGTGGCGTCAGTGTGAGGATTGTGAGGAAAAGGGGGAGAAGAGGGTTGGTGAAAAGAAGGCAGTGCAAACTCACCCTGAGACCAGATTCAGGACTGGACCCTGGCTCCAATGCGGCATAGCTCAGCTGGTAAAACATAGCGTTTCTCATCTCAAAGTTAAGGCCGACATGCAGTTGATGGTTCCATGTCTGGATTAGGGATGATGCAATAGTAAGCGGCCACGTACTCAAGGCACACACGTAGCTGATAGTTCTGTGTCTGGAATCGGAATCAATGGCGGGCGTTCGCATGCTCCTAGGCAACTGAACGTGCCTGACAACTCCATGTCTGGATTAAGAATAGCAATTGGCGGGCCCGTTTAGTGAGCCCACGCCGTGATGGGCCGGAAACCATGTCCGTGCGCCTGTCTCATTGATCGGAAATCAATGATGGCCGGCATAAACTTACCGGATTGGTTGGTTATGGTCATGTGATTGCGAGACGTGCTGTTATTGGTTGAAAATGGTCATGTGATTGCGTGACGCGCTGATATTGGTTGAAGCGTAACGTTTTGCAATCGAGTGGATAGAAGTAAACCAGCAGCGAGAAGTATTATTTCTTCAACGACTAGAATCTTCTTTTCGTTACGTAACAATACGTAGATAGACACACCGAAACCTTTTCAGCAGTGAATATAGAAACACCATCTTGTCTAGTAGGTACCTAACCTAACCTAACCTATAATAATAATGATAGTTGGATGGTTTGTATAGCGCCGTTTTGTTGAAAAATCACCTCAAGGGCGCTGTACAAATATTTATTAACTAATTATGTACAAAAAAACACCTGGCAGGTCGCTTCAGATTATTAGAAAATTTATTTATAGAGATGATAGTTTTACATGGTTATTTGTTGCTCTTTTTCTATTGATGTTACATTTATTAGAAGATTGGTGGCACAAGAAGAGTTGGTATTTATTAAGGTACTTATAATTTTTAGGACTGGAAAGTATAAATAAAATGAATTTTAGGACTCAAAAATATCTATAAAATTACCTTAAAAAGCGTAAGAAGCTTTTAATAAATATTAACTTTTTATTTTTTATTTTACACTTTGGTTATTTACAATGATTTAAATACCATCCAGCAGAGCTTGAACTGGATTCTTTCAGGACATTTGAGCAAGTGGAAATTTTTGAGATGCTCTGAAATGTGAGAATATTTAGATACGCCGGTGATAAGTCTTGCTGCAGCGTTAAATATTGATTGCAATTTGTTAATTTAGTATTTGGGGAGACTCGCATATATTCCTTTGCAGTAATATAGACGTGACACAACGCACGAATTGACAAGCAGTTTAGTTGCCTCTGTTGACAGGTTTCTCCGTACTGCCTTTATTTGCTTCAATTGAAAGAACCCTGTACTTACAATTCTGTTTACTTGACTTTTAAGGGAAAATTCTGCATCCAGATTGACACCGAGTAATTTAACACACGTCTTCGGAGTAATGCCACTTCCTGAAATATTTATTGGGGAGTTATCAATGATATGCTGACGTCTGCTTATGGCGGTCCAGAGAAACTCAGTTTTTGACGGATTCAGCTTCAGTCTATTTGAGGTCATCCGGCGAGTTATTGCTTCTAGACACTCAGCTATGCGAGTTTTTAGTCTGTCTATTTTTTCTGGTAAGCAGTAGAAATAAACTTGCCGGTCATCAGCATAGCAGTGGGATTGAAGACCAAACGATTGTATTATTTTAGCTACATCATTTGTGAAAATGATCAACAGCAGAGGGCCCAGAACGGAACCCTGGGGTACTCTAGATGAAAGGGTTGCATATTTTGATTGGTTTTGCCCCATCGCCACTGCTTGTAAACGATTGGTTAAATACGATGTCAGCCAATTCTTAACGCCACAGTTTAAACCAAAGGATTCTTCTAAACGTGTGATAAGAAAATCGTGGTCAATCGTATCAAAAGTGGTACTCATGTCTAAGACTGAAAGAAGTGCCAGTTTACCCGACTCTATGGCCAGAGTTATATCCGACAAAACGCGTAGTAATCCAGTTTCCGTTGAGTGGAACCTTCTGTATACAGATTGATATTTAGTTAACAATTTATTTGAATTTAAGTGGCCTATTATCTGTAAAGCAGTAATTTTTAAATTTAGCATAAAAATTTTAGATATAAATGGAAGATTCGAAACGGGTCGGTAATTTGAAAGATCTTCAGAGTTCAATTGCGGTTTTTTTAATAATGAAGTTACAACAGCTGCTTTTAGTGATTTTGGAAAATCACCAATGTTAAATGACTTATTAAAGAGTTGATCTAGGAAGGGAGCTAATTCGTTGCAACACTTCTTTCGTAACCATGTTGGTATAGGATCGAGTGCACACTGTTTGTTCGGTGAAGCGAGTATTAACTTCCTCACTTCTTCGAGGGTTGTAGATTTGAAGGCAGATAAGGTTGCGCCATTATATTTTGTAAAAGATGGCGGTGGGGCGGCGATTGTTAGCGCGCGTATGGACTCAATTTTTTCGAGAAAAAACTTGAAAAAAATATCCGGAGCGATGTCAATTGTATTTTGTTCATGAACAGCAGCAACAACTGTCTTAACCGAGTTCCAAAGACGACGCGGATTTGCATGACCGACCGGTCAGTGGCTGAGTTAGCATCGCGTATATAGGTATTATTTTTGTCATGAGTATGCATAATTGATTAGTTTTATTATCCACCTGGTTTTTACTTGAGTAGATACTAATACCACAGCATTCTGCTCGCACAGTGCCCAGCCTCAGTTCTCGGTACTTATGTTTTGGTTTCCCTCAGACTTGAATTTGGGTGAAATGTTAATTTCTCTTTGTATTATTTGTTCATGTACATCCAACGATCACCTACGTAATTTAAAGTAATCACGTACAGAATGTCTAAAGTTAACATGCATGCCATTAGATGTAGCGGTCGACACAATGAAAGTGAAACTAAAATACCGATACAAAGTATGCCCTAATGGAAACATTTTTGGTCAAATGTTACCTTAGAGTAATAATATACTAAGAATGTTACCAATTGAGTAATAATATACTAAGAATGTTACCAACTGAGTACAGAAATTTTACGCCGTCAGCATGTCCCTTTTCAGAGAAGTACGAAGAAGGAACTCCAATGAAAAATACAATATCTTTAAAAATATACATTCGTGTAGATCAGCAAACGCCAATTCCGAATATACTCGTATAACTTTTTTACATATTTAATTATACGTAGACTTTACAAATCGTTATTTAAAAGCGTATGAAAAATCATCTCACTGAAACACCTTGTTATCTTGGTACCATTCCATTTGGAACATCTGACGTCACGTGCACATTACGTTTTTGGATTAGTATGAACATTTTTATTTTTCCCTTTTGTTTTGTATTTTAAATATGTATTTTTTTTAGTTTTAGTGAAATTTAAACTTTATTTGAGTGATTTTAAGGTCTATAATTGTTGTTCAATATTAAAAAAAATAGTAATAGTGAAATAAATTAGAGTATTCACGAGCAAACCAATTATCAATATTGATATTACGATAATATTAATGTTCAATACTATTATTATTCTATGAGTTAAGATTTCTAAAAAGTTACATAATTTTATTACATATATTTTTAATTACGGTTTACTGTGAATAGAATATAAAATTATGTGTGGTAAAGCTCATCCTTGTTTTGAAATTTGACATTCTAACCTCAAAACTGACCAAAATCGACCGACAATATTTAGAAAATTAACTTTGAAAATTATTTTAACTATGAAAATTAAATTTATAAAAACGAACAAAAAATTGGACTGGAGTAATAAGCATAGGTAAGAAATTGACAGTGGAACTATTTAAATGACAAAATGTTTTTTTTATTATTAAAAAACCTTTATAGGTTTATTTAAATAATCCTACCCAATGGCCCATCGCTGTGTATAAATAAGATATCGTATTGAAAAAAAAATAGAACAATTGTTATTTTTTTAGTAATGGAAAATATCTTAGTATCTACCAAAATCGAAACTGAAATAAATATAACGTGTAGAATCACAAACCGTTTTCAGTTCAATAAAAATTACGGTATCGTTTAACAAAACATCTTTACTATTTATACTATCGATCAAATATTTCTTAGACATATGGTCTACCTCGTTTGTTAATAATAATAATAATAGTTGGATGACTTGTATAGAGCCGTTTTTGTGAAAAATCACCTCAAGGGTGCTGTATAAATACTACTTGCTAGGGGTATATTATTACTCTAAAGGTTTAATCCTATTATGTACAAACAGATACAGAAACATGCTATATGATAGGCCACTCTAGATTAAAACGTTAAATTACAAAGTTTTCGCTTGAGAATATATGATTTCTCATGCACAGGACACAATAGAAATATTAGAAAACACTGCACAATGCAGGATCTTGCAGTTACTGTTTAAATCCTATTGATATTATATTTATTAAAAGGTTATTGGCAAAAGAAAAGTATGTATTTCTTTGAAATTTTCGATAACAATTACTTACAGTTACAAATATGTATAATTATTTAGAATGTCGCAGCCTATGAAAAGTTTCAAATTTTCATGTTAATTACTTTAGGTATATACTAACGGCTAGCTTCACTATGTTAATTAGATATGTTATTTCCTGATAACTTTTTTACAGAAGAATAAGCTAATAAGAACATGAAGTTTTTTTGGAGATTGGTGACTGGAACAGTTGAATTTCATGAATAATTCAACTCTCCACAAACGGAAAATTTTAAATTGACATTATCGGTTGTTGGTACCTACTTGTTTTCAATCATTTTAAAATGTCACTAATTATGTCTCAGTCACACTTGACAGGTTGGAAGATAAAAATCGTGAAAAACTATATATGAAAAAAAAAATAATAGCTATTAAAAACTTCTTACCCTTTTAATATCATTTTATAAATATTCTCCAGTTCTAAAAATTATAAATATTTCAAATAAATTCCAACTATTTCTAATAAATATAGCATCAATAGAAAAGGAGGATAAAATAGCAACTGTAAAAATCACATAATAACTGAATTGTTTCAGGACATTTGACCCGGTGGAGATTTTTGAGATGCTCCGAAATGTAGTAATATTTAGATACGCCGGTGGTAAGTCTTGCTGCACTGCTTTAATTTGCCCCATTTAAAGAACCCTGTATTTACAGTTCTATTTACTTGACTTTTAAGGGCATCCCTTGATTATAAATAATTAGATAAAGAATTGAATAATTAAATAGAGAATAGGAAGTAATATTTGTCCAACGCCTTTGAGATGATTTTTCACAAAAACGACAATACACAAATAATCCAATTATTAAATAATTATTCTTATTACTAGTAGCAAGGAATAACTTTGGATTAATTTTGTTAGTTAGAAAATGTCTCT
>JAHDVE020012385.1:0-17882 GCA_022606495.2 Halesus radiatus | reverse complement strand
ATACACATAATATATAGGTAGGTAGGTAATGTTTTTTAAACCGATCTCAACATCTCGAAGTTTCTTCAAAACGTCATAGAAATTTGTCTGCTTTCATTAACAGAATTTTTGTTTTTCCAGTATTTTTTATTATCATTCTGAAATCGTCTGAGCAGGAAGCTCCCAACCCTTTGCTCGTTAAATCAAGAAATTGGATTCCCAGAGTACCATAGTATTAATATCAATACGAGAAAAAAAATATTTGTTGGTATTGACATTCAGAAGACTCGTAATAAGAATTAGAATTTATTATTCCCTTATCCCCAGTAAAATAATCGTTCTTTTTTATTATTGTATTCTAGAAATGATAAACGTCAATTAGGGCATCGGTTTTATGGAGGTATTTTAACAAGCCCTTTAAATGATTTAAGTTTTCATTATAATTGTTCGGGAATGAATTTTCCTTTAGATGGAAATCAATTTTCCCGAATCGAAGGACTCTAAGATTAATATGGTTCTATAGCAATGTGACTTCTATACTCATAAAGTATTTTTGGCAACGCTGGTCTCTTCTTGACGTTCTCAAACATCACCTTTCTACTGAGAAAAATCGAACATGACAATGGTTTAAAACGTCGCTTATCGACAACTCTCTGACCTTAGTATGCAGAACTATGTCAAGGTGAAGTACATCAGTAGTCGCCACCCATTATCACGATATCTCAAGAGGGTACCTATTGAACTAATGTTTTATAGAACTTCATTAGGTCAATTAGGTACAAAGAATAATCCAAGCTCTATCTAGGTCTCCTAGGGTTAGACTGAGGTAACCTTTGGGTAATTATAACGACAGTATATGTATGGAAAAGAGACTTTTAAAAGTACGTTAATGGCACGAACAAAGAAATTCTCAGTTTAATAAACGCTAAGTGTATCATACACTAAAAAAGTGATTTTATAAATACGTACATGCCTTTCAGGAATGTTGACTGAATAATTGTTTGCTGAAAGGTTATCTTATATGAGCCATGGTCAAAACCCACTTACGGAAGATTAACATATTCGCCCTGTTTAATAGCCCAACCTTACATCCAATTAGCTTCTGGGTCACTAAAAGCAAATTTTCATTATATGTTATATTTTTTATCACAAATCACGAGAGAAAACACAATAATTATTATGGAAAGTTCACAAAAAAAAAAGTATACCAAAATATATGAAAGTAACAAGCAACATTTTCCGCTTAGTTTGATAGTAGTAGGAGATTTTATTGTATAAGGATAAAGCAGGAATATTTTGGTGACAAAGCAATAATAACATTGACTCTATTGCGGTCAAAGAAAGTGCAAACATGGTAACATAAATTGATGCAACGTTTTGTAACACATTGTGAAAAAAAAAAAATTAAAACATTGATAATTGGATATATTAGATCGAAATTAAAGTTTTTTACTTCACTACCGCACAAGAGTCCCAACTGCCGCCAACCGTCTGGAGCCAGTGAGACGGTGGTATCCCCAATTGGAGCATGTTATACAGCTGAAGGTAGTGGGGAGGGGAAGAAGATAAAAGAGGAAGCTGGGGAAGTACTTAGATATTCAGATCTGGTCACCAAACACGGCTAAGGTCATTTCAAATAATGTTTCGATTCTGAATGGCGGTCTTTCACCATGGCGATTCTGAACGTATCTACCCACCACCACTCTGGAAAGTACCGCACATATATTACATATTAATTTAAGGAAATAAATTGTGAAATAACTCTAATTACACAAATACAATGTACTTGTCACGCTGGGATTAGAACCCGCGACCTCTCGATTCGTAGCCGATGATTGTAACCATTCAACACGAAGGCCGTCAAACTATCAGTACAATGACAGTGACGATTAACAACCGAAACGAAATTGACAATACTGTAATAATCAAGTATTACAAATCAATAAATCTGTATTTCAGAAATTCCGTGGACCATTATTTCAATTTTTATACTGACTTATCTATATATATATAAATCATTGTAAGTGTGTTTGTTTCTTTGTCCTCGATGTTCTCGAAAATCACTTAACCGGTTTCGCTGAAAATAGCACAGTTTGTTCTTATTAGTGCCGGGAAGGTTTATAAAGTAAAATGATTTTTTTGATTTTTTTTCGACCGGACCGGTTTCACCCTATCACAGGCATCGTCAGACTGGTACAATGAATACTAAATCTATGGTATATATAGCATCGATTTTGGGAGTGAGTTCTCCTGTTTTTTAATACTGTTTTTAATTATGGCTTGAAATTTGTTTTATTGCTGACGGTACTATTTACTATTATGTTTTTAAAAACTACTTTTCGGGTTGGTTTATTACCCCCTCGAAGACGGATTACATTGTGTTTATTTACTGAATCTATCGGTTTTTTAAATTATATAATGGCAATCGTGTCAGCTTTTATTTGAACAGATGGTTCTTTCTAGTTTAGCTATTTCACCGTGATTTCCGTCTTGTTTGCCAAGATGAATTTTATAGCAGTTTTGTCCAATAGTTACATGAACTACGGATAACCAGGTACATTTTTGTTGGGTCTTTAAAATATTTTATTATGTTATAATAGGTTCACATCAGGGTAATATCTTCTTAGAGTTCGCGTTGGTTATAATTGCTCCGGTCCGGTCGAAAATAAACCGGTCCGGTCGAAAATAAATAAGTGGAAAAAAGTTACAAAGGTTTTTTAATCAAATTAATCATTTTAATATGGAATTCCACCATGAATTGACAGTTTCAAAATTAGAAATAGTTTATAAAGTAGTTTGAATTAAATCCAATATGTAAAACTGTTGCTTTAACGTTTTAAAATTAGTATGAAAAACATTGAACCCGCCATGTTTTATTTAGGTTAGCTCATAGATATTTCAAAATATAAAACACAAGTAGGTACCTACATAAGAACTCTCTTATTTAGATATGTTTTGAAAAACTAAACGTTTGGAATGAAATAAAATTTTCAAAGAGTTTCTGTGTTTAGAGATAGTTACTTTCGCTGTCAAATCAATTATGGCATCCTAATGGCAAGCAAGAATTCACAACATCACAACTTTATATTAACCCGAGCAAGGCCGGGTACACATCAGCTAGTTTTATATAAAACTTGTTGAATATTTGAGAATCTCGTGGCATCCAAACTAGACATGGGTCTGTGTCCGTATTTTGGGGATCGACTGATCATAACGATTAATCGAATACTTATTATTTTTTGTTTTTATTAAATTTAGCTTTAAAGTACCTAAATATTATATACTACTAGAGAACTAGCTGATGCGTACCCGGCTTGGCTAGCGTTTTTTTTTCGAATAAAGTTGTGAATTTTTGGTTATCGCTTGGGTGCAATAACTGATTTGACAGCGAAAGTAATGAATTGTGACGACTATTACTATCTCTATACAAGGAAACGTTCTTTTGAAATTTTTATTTCATTCCAAACATTATTTTTTCAAAATATATTTAAATTAAATGTTCTTAAGTAGGTAGCTACTTGTGTTTTCCATTTTGAAAATATTCTACCCAAACAAACCTTCTTCTTTTGAATATGTTATCCGTGGCTAACTAGAGTAGTATATCTATGGGCTAACCTCAATATAACATGACGGGTTCAATGTTTTTCGCACTAATTTTAAAACGTTATATGCACAGGTTTACATATTGGATTTCATTCAAACTACTCTATAAACCTTCCTGGCACTAACAAAAATAAACTGTGCTATTTTCAGCGAAACCGGTGCAGTAATTTTTGAGAAAATCGAAGACAGACAATCATTTTTACATATAGAGATAATGATTAACCACATATTTTTTGTACATATTTTGCGAATTCATACTACCCCTTTGTTAGAAGCATTTGCATGTGGAGAGAAGAGGAGTGCACATTACTGAGAGATTTTGGAAATACGTTTGTTGTACAGTAATAAGGTATTTTTAGGAACATTCACAAAAAAATCTTTTTTAATATAATGAATATGTGAAAATAATTACACAATCTAAAAATATCCACATTTTTTTTTCGTAGCCCATAATCCTGCCATAAAGGAGTACATCTGATTACCCTTCACTCTTGGAACTTCTATAGTAACTGCATATGACGAACATTATTGTTTTTGCCCAAAGAATTTCATATTATAGATAAACAAAGAAATTTTATTTTGATTTGAACATTATTCAATGGCTGCTCGAATCCATCCAATTTGCGTCGCAGTACTTTTACAAAAGTTGGTAGCTCAGATCTTCTAGGAGTACAACCTCTGAGTACGTTAGGGGTAAGTTACGATGTAGCACCTTCATTAGAGTATTCTCATATCGGTAAATTATAATGTTTAAGTTGGAAGTCAAGCTGGCAAATTACTTAAATCCATATGAAATGAGTTGATGAACTGAGATTAGATTTTGGCCCTCCAAAATAACCAATTATAACCGACGGTTCGAATCCCAGCTGCTACGGTTATCATTTTATTTTCTGTGTCTTTTCGGTTTCAGGGTTTCGATTATGTTCGAGTTGTTAATATTATCTTCAATGATTAAAGATTATAACTGTCAACAATATCCGTACCACGGCTTAGCTTTAGCCATAGAGAAGAACCAATTGCTCGAATCATCTGGGCAAAAATATTAGTAAAAGAGTGATCAATTATTCTTGTTTACTTTAATTTGATTGTGTTAACGACTGATTTCAAATTCGTCTCTAAAAGATTTAAATATTTAGAGTGACATTAAATATGTTTTACAGAGATAGCCCGTTATCGTTAATGAACTTTTAAAGAAATCACGCTCCAAACACGTCCATTCCCAAGGAAATCACTTTATTCTTAAATACTCAGAATCGAGGTATTTTTTCCTTTTATAGATATTTATTGCAGGACCATGTTAAATGAAACAAAAATCCCCGATGCAAGCCATCTATCAAAACTAACAGGGGCGGTACGCTGTATTGTAAAAGCAAACGTTAAAACTAAAACACGAATCGTCGAACTGTGGGGGTGGGCAAACAGCCCCCGCGCCCCTGGAAACTAATTAAACTTCGCTATTCCAGCGATGCTGCTAAAAATACACAACCCGTGAGTTCGCCCGCCATACGAGCCACTGCATTCAGGTGAAGAAGGGCGTGCATGTCAAAAGTTTTACTCGAACACGGAGACAACAAGATATCACAAAAGACGTAGCCAGAACCCAGTAGCCATAACCCAGTAGCCAGTAGCCAGTAGCCAGTAGCCAGTAGCCAGTAGCCAGTAGCCAGTAGCCAGTAGCCAGTAGCCAGTAGCCAGTAGCTTCTGATGATTAACATGAGTTTTGGTTTTAGGGAATCGTTTTTATTGCCCTATTGACACAGTGAGAAAAAAACTCTGTTTAATGAAATAATAAAACTGCACTTGAAATAAGTCATTTGCGTGGAATTAATAAGTAAGCCTAAATAATCAGCTATCAACAACAGCCAAGAAGGCTTTCCTAAATAATAATTATCGTAGCTTTTGTATGATAACTTGGTTAAGGAGGTGAGGTTGGGTGGTTCGCGATCTTCAACATTTATAACTGATGTAATTACTAGTAATAAAAGTCTTTGACCGCACAGCATTCTCATTGAACAACTTGGAAAGCACAATTTGATGGCTTGATTTTTGATAAAAAACTACTTTTATTTATAATTTCTTCATACGATTGGTATTCGCTTTGTGGCGTTATTATGAATAAATGGATTTAAAAAATATACTTAGTATTCACCACTTTCTAAATGTACATCGTCAGGAATATATAATACTCATATTCGCTTTCGAAACATATACATATCAATGTATATTTATAAACATGTAGATATCAATGTATATTTATGAAGTGCTAAATAAATACTAAGCATATTTAAAAAAATCATTTATTATTATCTAGTTTTAAAAAAAACGGTTTAAGAATAAAAAAAAGTACTGCTTGGTTGTTATTATTACGCGTGACAGCTGTATCGCTTTCCGAAGGCATTATCAAAGTATGGCGAAGTCACATGATCTGTTTATATTATTTCTACTATGATGGAAATTAAATTTTTACTATGAATATATAAATATATCGTCTGGAAATAGCTACAGCATAGTTGATAATGCCTTCGAATGGCGAAACAGTTGTCACGCGTTTTAATAATTACCTAGCAGAATTTATTTATAACTAAACAGTTTTTACTAAGGGTTGTTATTAAAATTAAAAATATGTTGAATTTCGTCGAGCTCTACAAATTCAACTTCAACAATAAACATAAATGGATAGTTCATAGGCTTATGATGGTAATTGTGCTTCAAGCTGAAAAAGTTACATTAGACAGGAACTTTAAGAGAGCAAGAAGCTCTGCACAATTCGCTCATAATAGTGGTATTAAGTATTTTTTGATGTCGAAATACAAAAATTAAACTCAAATATTACGCAGCGAACGGCCGATCCAGACCATTTTTTATTTTGATTAACGTAAACCAAATTAATGGATTTCGGATATATTTGAGGAAAAAGATAAAACACATTTCGGAATTTCGTACATCAATTGAAGTAGAAAAAACATTATTGAATTTACCTAATCTACCTAAGCAGCGAGAGAAGATACTACGGTGTTGTTTGTATGGAGGAAAAAGATAAGAAAAATAACCTTAGAAATTCAAACTGCAAAAAAAGTAGGATTATTTTGTGTTCCAACGCGTTAAGGTTAAGCAATTACTTTAGATCACGGATCGGTGGAGAGATACCTACCTGTTAGATAGGAATGTAATCAAGGTGATTTGATTGGCAAGCGATTTATTTAAGTTCCTATCAAAGTCACTTGTCACTACTATCGGGTAAATTGATCCCTTTTCTTGTAAACCATTTTACGTATTTATTTATGTATGTATTATATTGTATAGGTTTACAAATTACCCATGTATTTTAAAGTTTTTTTACCTACATGTATTAGATTATTATTTTCCTGACCTAAACTAAGGCACATAATTTTCATAAATTTGTTAAAACATAAAAAATTTAAAAAATGTAGATCTACAAAAAGCATACCACCGAGTTGACAGAAAAACAAGTTACGGAAGGTGTTGTTCAAATATGGAGTGAATACGAATCTTATACAGTCAATCGCATTTCTGTACGAGGGAAGCGTTGCATGTGTTAGGGCAAACGGTGATTTCACAGGTGGTTTGAAATCACAAAAGGTGTAAAGGCTGCGTAATGTCACCGTGGTTATTCAATCTATACATGGATAATTGTTTGCAAGAATTGAAAGAGGTGGGCTTTGGCGCGAAAATGAGTAATCTGAAAGTACTCGTACGTTGTATGCTGATGATGCTGTATTGATTGCTAACAGTATGGAAGATCTACAGTCCCTCGTATCTAGGATGAACGTAGTATGTATGTAGTCTAAAGTCATGGTGTTTGAAAGAGAGAGTACGAAAACAGTTTGTAATATAGTTGTGAATGATGAATACTTAGAGCGGGATGAGTTTGTGTATTTGGGAAGTATGTTTACAAGAGATGGAAAGACTGATGCAGGTTGATGCAGGAAACTTTATTAACGGGGGATTGAACGCGGTTGGCGCAAACAAAAAGTTGTCCAGAGAAGCAAAACTAGCAGACCACAATGGAGTGCTGATATCAACCCTGATGTATGGCAGTGAGGCATGGAACTGGAAGAGGAAGGATGAAAGTAGACTGAATGCTGTAGAAATGAGATCTCTGAGACGAATGTGTGGTAAAACCGTGTATGATCGTGTGAAAAATGTTGAGATTCGTAAATAATGCAAGACTGATGTATGCGTAATGAGCAAGATTAAGAAAGGGACGCTTAGATGGTTTGGGCATGTAGAGCGAATGAACGAATAAAGGAGTGTAAGGAGAATATATAACGCGAATGTGAATGGAAGAAGAAGCTGGGGACGTCCGAGGAAGGCATGGCATTATCAAGTGAATCAAATAACTGAGTCTGGTCATGTCAGAAGTCGGAATAACAGAAGAGAATGTATGAGACGATGTATGAATGTGAATGAAGCAAGAAGCGTATGCCAAGATCGAGTTGTTTGGCGGTCCGTCCTCTCTGCCTACGGCGTGATGGTTAGTTAGTTAAAGAATAATATGTTGAGGGGGAGAGAACATAATGTTTTTGAAGAAAAAAACATTTAAATTTAAATAGGCTTAATATGAAACCAAAATCAAATTAGAAATATGACCTTTTCTGACCGTCCTACATTTGTTTGACAAAATATGAAAACAATTTTTCAAAGTGGAGAAAAATAATTGGAATCTCATCCCGGTACTAATTAAATTATTAAATATTCACTTATGGACGACTTTCCTTATAGGTAGAAAATTAATAAAAAAAACAGCTTTTATTATTTTAATTACAATTGTTCCTCGTTGTAATTAAACTAATAAAATATGTTTTAATTTCCGGTGTTATGGCTTGAATTTCATTGCGAATGTTATGTTTTAGCTGTGGTATGGTCGCTGGCTTATTTACGTACTCGTATACCCTTTCTTTCAAATAACCCCAAATAAAACAGTCTGGCCCTGTTAAATCCGGTGAATGTGGGGGCCAATTGAAATCGCTTCTGCGCGAAATAATGCGTTCGCCAAAGAGGTCCCGTAACAGAGCCATTGTGTCCCTTACAGTGTGGGCTGTGGCTCCATCTTGTTGGAACCACAACTGTGGATGGTTTTCTACAGCTGGCCTCAAAGGATTGTCCAGCATCGTTCGATATTCAGCACCATTAACCGTAACTGAGGCGCCATGTGCATTTTCAAAGAAATATGGACCAATGATCCTTTCAGACGATACACCGCACCAAACAGTACACTTAAGTGGGTGTAATTGTTGCTGATGAACTGTTCTTGGATTCTCCGTAGCCCATATCCTGCAATTTTTCTTGTTTACGAAACCATTCAATTGGAAATGGGCTTCATCGCTCATTATCAAATTGTTAACGAAATTGCGATTTTATTCTGCTTTTTGTCGGAATAAAATGGCATAATCAAACCGTTGTTGGTAGTCTATCGGCTTCAACTCTTGCACAAGCTGAACCTTATACGGGAACATGTGCAATGTGGCCAAAATCCTCTGAACGGACCTCCGCGATAGCCGCAGTTGTGCCGAACGTCTTCTTGTTGATGTTTCTGGACTGTACACTACCCACAATACGTTGGATATTTTCTTCCGTGTGGACCGTACGTGGCCTTCCGGTACATGGAAGGTGTCTTACTGTACCATGTTGTCGAAAATTTGCAACCAAGCGGTTTGTTGTTGGTGCTGAAGGTCCAGTACGCACATTAAAAAAACGACGATAAGCACGCTGGGTCAAAACAATTGTCCGTTGATTTTCAAAATAAAATTCAACAATTGTTGATCGCTGTTGTGTTGTGTAGTATTCCATTTCAAATTCCCCAAGTTTTCTTCACAAAATTTTGAAATAAAAAAAAAATGTTTACAAATAAATTTAAAAAGTTATTGAACATTCAAATCATAACGGTAGTTTTGCGCCACCCTGTACTAATATAATATATTTAACAAATAAAGCTAATCAGTATTTTCTATTTAAATATGAACAAAAATAATTCGAAAATTTCAATATCAATATGGTGTAAAGCGAACGAGAACTAAGAAATAATTTTTGACCTTCATCCATGGATGAGTTTAAAGGAAATTGAGTAAATTTGAATAGGGTAGCAGACAATTCTGTATTAGTGTGAACTATATAAAAGTTTTGCTGTTGCTTTGTATTATTTGATATTATATTCATATAACAATTAACACAGACATATAAATGAACACATTAGAATTGGAGCTGAAAATCAATAATGAAACAACTCATTATTTTTTTATTTAATAATAATAAATCTTAGATGATAAACTTTGTATTTCATCACCCATAAAAGGTTTTGTCTTTATATTACATCTATTAATTCTTAGGGATGATTTTTAACCTCACTAAGGCTGCTCTCTGACGGTCCGGTGAGGAATGAACATTTCACTCGCTACTGGAGACACTGCGCAGAAAAGTCCCACAATGGACTGCGTTGCAAACCGTTACCTTACTTTAGCAAACTTGTCTTTTCTGCGCAGTGTCTGCAGTAACGAGTGAAATGTTAATTCCTCACCGGACCATCAGAGAGCAGCCTAAAAGTTCACGAAAAGATCGCTATCTGATTAGCTGATAATTTCGCTTAAATCCTGAGCTATGAACCTCTACAGTTACCGTCCTGATCAACAAATGAATACAATGGTTTTCGTACATCAGAATGATGAAGAAATGCTGATAAATAAAAGTATAAAAATGTCATATGGTCAATGTTTGGAGGAAGCTACATGGCGGGAAACTAAGCGTGGAACAAAGCCGTTTAAGATGAAAGGAAGTAACGATACATAATAATGGTCTGTTTTCTCGCAAGAATGATTCGTTGGTAGTTTAAATAAGAAAGGCATCCGCAGGCAATTCGCATCGCAGATTTGATCCATTTCTCACACATCAACTGCACTCGCAGAAGTACACAACAACTTCCACATTATAAATCGTCGGCATTGTTGCATGTTCCTTGTTTGTACCTTTAACTTCAGACGGTTGAGGGGGTTGACTCCGAGGCACTAATCAAAGAGAATATGTTATTTTATATGGGTTGCTTTATTTGGCAGGCCCTTGCATGGAAGACCTCTGGGACAATTCGTCATTCAAATTTTGATTATTCTGAGTTTCCAATTCATTTAACAAGTTTTTGCAACGAAAAAGTAATAACATCTGTGTTCAAACTACTGATTACGTATTCTCTAAGACTAAGCTATGATAGCGAATATATATAAAATATTTGAAAAATACAAAAATACAATCATATGTTTACACGAGACAGTACTAAAAAGTTTCATGTAGCAATGCATAACTACATCACGAGGCAGAATACAAGAGGAGTGATAATAATAATAATAATAAAAATATATTTACGATTTGTATAGCGCTGTTTTTACGAAAAATAACCTCAAGGGCGCTGTATGAAAAAAATAAAACAGATTTCTTCCACCAGTTCATAGATTTGTAAAACAAAACTATATGTACAATGCATTTGACCAATGAACGTGATGCCGCGTTAAAATATATGTTATTTATATTACGTACAGGCAGATAATATTATACAGGATCATACTTACCTGGCAGGTCATTTGAGACTAACAAGCAAGCTTGAGCAATGCACAAGACAAAATAATGGAAAACACATATTATTAGAGAAAATATTTATTTTTAAAATTACTTATGTGCTGGCTCGTTTTAAGAAAGGGAAAAGCAAATTTTATGATGGGTGGTACGGTTCAGGGATTTGACTAGATTTGATATTCCTAAATGTGATTCCTCTCTCGATAAGAAACATACTGAGGTGATAGTGTAATTACGATATATAGGCAATACAAGAGTGAGTATACTCGCAGGTATATTGAAAATAAGGATATGAAAGCATTGATATTGTTTTTATCTTTCTCCTTTTTTTTACTTGCCACGTTAGCTTGGTACGTGTTATAATAAGTAGTCCATCGCACATCAATGTTTAGTTTGTTAACTTTTTTCAACCTGTCATATTGGCTGCAGCTGCACGCTTTCATCATCGTGCTGCATCTTACATTGTATAATCCCGGGTAGTTCACGCGGCCGAAGGAGGAAAGGAAGGAAAAGTAATGTCTGTAATAAATAACAATCCGTGGCGCATGTGTATGGTGTAGTAGGTAGTACGGTGGATGTTAGGACGGAGGTGGGAGGTGGTGGGTGGTGGGTGGTGGGTACCGACTGCATGGACCTTCCACCTCCACCTCGCGGTATGCGAACAAAGGGGTAAAAACTACTCAGCGAAGGTACACGAAATGATCAATCGTCAATTCTAGGCAGATCAATTGCAGGATGGGTGAATGTTTTTGACTAGGCAAACAAGGAATAAACTACGTTTATTACTTGCTATCAAGGAAAAAAGGGAAAAAGGGAAAACTGTGTCTATGTACTTTCGTATGTATTGGTATGTACTCGTACATTTAAATAAGGTAATTGAACCACTCCACATTTCGTTGGAGCGAAGTGTCAATTTCCTTAAAATACATATATGTTAAATTGATATTTATCCACTCGAGCGACAGCGTATTTAAACAAAAATACACATTTCCGGGCATTCGGTTTCGGATTCTACCGAGATTTATCTAAAAATCCTACTTCGGAATATTAATATGAAACCATATCAACTGCTTTATGTGGTTTAAAGCCAATTAAACAACCCATATTTCCCCGTTTGTCTCATATTTTATAGTTTTATAATGTTTTTTCTTTTTTCGAATCGTAAAAAAATTTATTACCAAAAATTGCCCTACATTGAGCTAATACTAAGAAAAATTTAATATTACTGTTTCTGTATATTTTATATGATCTACTAGAAATTTATATAGCCATTATGTTTAAAACTGCATTTAAAAATGCATTTTTTAACTTATAAACAGATATTAAATTATTAGAAAAAAAATATTATTTCGGCTTCTGAACTGTCAAAATTGAATGCTCTGAATTCGAATATTTATTACATTTAACACAAAAATCTATTATTACATTGGAAAAATACATTATTTATTAAAATCTATCTATAGATACTTGTTAGTGTAGATTAAAATGTAAATATGTTAGTTGTAAGTCTCTATTCCTAAACCATAGATGTTAACCATTCAACAATATTCTTTAAAAAACTCGCCTGTTCATAAATATGTATATCACTAGTTACAGGTCTTAGTTGTAAGTCGCTAGCTATATAAGTCTTAGATGTAAGTCACTAATTATAAGTCTGAATTAGGTAGTTTCTGGTTAAAAATCTTGGCTGTAACTCGTTTGTATTAAATCCAAGATGTAGTAAGTCTAAGTGAAAAGGTATAGGTTAGAAAAAATGTGTTGTAAAGCGCCCTTAAGGTGATTTTCTCGCGAAAACGGCGCTATAGAAGTAATATAATATTTTTTTATTATTATCTATATATATAAATCAATGTAAGTTTGTTTGTTTTTTTGTCCTCGATTGTCAAAAGAAGAAGTTTTTTTGGGTAGAATATTTTGAAAATAGAAAATACCAGTAGGTACCAGCTACTTACGAACTTTATGATTTAGATATATTTTGGAAAAAATAAACGCTTGGAATGAAATAAAATATTTAAATGAATATTTCTTTATTTGGAGATAGTTACTTTCGCTGTCAAATCAATTATGTCACCCTAATGACAAGTGAAAAATCCCGAGCAAGGCCGGGTACACATCATTGTAAATAAATATTGTAAATAAATAAGTAAAAAACGTAAAACGCGCTGTAAACAATATATTTGCATTTAAAAAAAGGTTTAATTAAAAAGACCACGACTTGAAAATAACTTTAATTAAATAGATATGAAATAACACAATGAAATATGATATGCAGCAGAAACCTTATAAAACAAATACTCACGGTATTTTATACGAGAGCGGCCGATCGTTGGGAAACACGCTTTAAAAAATGGTATCTAGAATCTAATAAAAAATTCAGGACACTTATGTAAGCGGCATCTTTTAGTATTCGATACGACCTTAGTCAAGCTAGCGAATACATATTTTAATTTTCACGGGAAGTTCAAAATAAATTAATTTTATTTCGTACAAATCACCTACCCATAGCTACCCAAATTTGGGTACTGTCGCGCGAGTGGGTAAATAGGTTCTCTTTAAATGATCATTTTCTTCATTCAGAACATTTTGCAAAAATTATCGGCAATGCAACATAATCTGTTAATAACGAGATGAAGTAAGTAAAACTAACCATCACGCCGTTTCTCCGCAGGGATAAACTGTCACATAACTCTGTCTTATTAACATTCATAAATCGTCTAATAAATTCTGACTCTTGACATGTTCCTTTCAGTTGATCGTAAAATGGAACAAGTAGATTTGAATAATTAAGTAATCAATACATTCCATGCGGAAAAGGTTGGGTCACAATGGGATTTGATCACAACGAAAGCCTACGTTTTGAACCAGGTTCCCAAGTGCACAGGGGAGCAGACGAAATTATAGATCGTACGACGTTTATAAAGCGGTGACCAAAATGAGTTTCCAAGATTGATCTTGGACGGGAAAATGTGTTCCACGAGGAAGACACCGAAGGAAAATGGATAGATGACTCCGAGGAATAGACCATCATGCCGCATATGCCAGGGAGGAACTTGTTGTTATATGACTTCAGCATGAAAGCGATATCTGATAATGAATGCAACAAGAAAAATTCCAGCCTCGATATCAAAATTGGTGACAACTGCCTCGAAAAGAAAACGACAACAAAATATTTGGGCCTTATAGTAGATTCTCAACTCTCGTGGGATCTCCACATAAATCATGTAAAGGAGAAAATTACCCCATAACTGGTGTGCTATATAGACTTCAAGGATTACTACCCATTCCGTTACTAACTGCAGTATATTACGCCATGGTACATTCACACATTTCCTATCTCTGCTGTATCTGGGGCTTTGCCTCGAAGAAATTGATTGCTGATCTGCAGGTGGTTCAAAACCGAGCCCTCAGAAATGTTTTTGGACTTCCATGGGACACTCATATCAGGGACATCTACTCAGTTTCCGGTATCCTTCCAATCACGATCCTTCCTAAGTATGAAATCACCAGCACCATCCTACAAATTACTCAACAATCAACTCACACTAAAGCCACTTTACAATCAAGACATCCACAACCACAATACTCGAAATAACAATAAAATCCGCATTCCTCAAACACACACTACAAAATATGGAATAAAATCTTTAAACTACATTGCCTACACACTTTATAATTCGCTTCCAGATATGTACAAAACCATCCAGAAAAATAAAAAATCCCAAAATGATGGTATAAAGGAATACTTTTTAAGGATATTTAAAAATGAAAATCAGTAAATCCATATTTGTATATTTTGTTGTTCCCTTATATGTTTTCTCTTGTGTGTTGTTCTATTTAACTTGGCCTTATAAAATTATTTCTGTCTGTATGTGAAACTTCTATTTTTGATATTTTGCTGTCAATGTAAAATTGTATGTACTATCTCCTACTTATGTATTGTAAATTCCTCCCGTCCTAAAATGAGTTTCGAAACTCATCGGGATTGCTTTAGCAAGAAATAAATATATTAAAAAAAAAAATACTGATAATACTTTGGAAACACTTTTTCATTCAAGATGATGGAAGTGATATTTTGAGAACACAATACAAACTCGTGAACTACTATTCTATATCCCATCGTTAGATAAAGAAGAGCCGTGAGTAATTATTCTCAGATGTCAGAAACATACGCATAGACTGAACAGTTGAGAAATCAATGTTTTGGTAGGACAGGGGAGGAAGATGGATCGGATACAGTTATCCACCAGGCCCCGTCACGGAGGTGAGGGATTGGAATCACTCAATATTAGGATTATTGGGAGGAACCAGCAACATGTTGTAAGCCCGGTGTAGCTAGAAACCTGCCAATGCTTTATTAGCGTCGTTTGGTCTTTTCTAATAGGTATTTAGATAACCGATCAATGATTTATAGAAGCATGAATCTTCCTTATTATTTCGCTCGCTGTTTAGAGGTCAAAAAATTCTCCGACTTTTGTTATTTGACGTTTGATAAAAAAGATAATATTATTGAGTAATATTAATAAAATTGAGTTACGTATCACTCAGCTTTATGAGCAACATTATTTACAACAGGTTGTTCGGTACTGTTCGAAATATGCGTATATATGAGTATATCGTACTTTCCAAACTAAAGTATGTTACTGTATTAAGTACGTCCTTATGACGTTGGTGGCTTATTTGTAAATTTTTTGTACCAGTCAAAACACTTTCTGATGTCTTTTGCGGTACACAAACACAGAAATAAGGATGTATATTTTATAGAAAAATTCACTTTCACAAGAAAAGTAGAAATACATTAATTCTCTCCTTCGTCTATTTTATGCCAAAGTCATTTAATTCATTAAAAAAACATTTATCTCAGGACTGATCGAAAATTCTCAATCACTTCCCTGACAATGCTCGAACCGGCTGTAGGCCAAGCGTAAATCCTATTTTCCGCTGAACTCGTGTCAAACAGCAAACATCATGCGGGATGTGACAGCCCTGTGACTGGTCTGCATTGAACTGCTACTGCACTTTTCGCAGCGACAGGGAAATGCAATTTTTCCACATTTCCAAACTGTCAAAAACGGAAAATGCAAAATAAACGTATTTTGGAAGGCTGTATTGACAAGTGACTAGTAAACCTTCAAGCAATAGACCCAGCGTAATAAGAAAAATATAATCAATATTATGCCAATATTTCTTGGCATATTCATTGGGTCACAACTCACGTTGAATCATCATTTTAAACATGTTTCATCAAAAGCTACCCCCATAACTGGTGTTTTATGTAGCCTCCGCGGGTTACTTCCCACCTCTCTATTAAGATCGATCTACTACGATATGATTCACTCACATTTAATATATCTTTCCGGGATCTGGGGATTTACTACAAAACAAAAACAAAAAGATTTCAAAGATCCAAGTCATTGAAAATAGACTCCTACGAAATATTTTTCAAACGTCAAAGACATCTACAGAAACTCCCAAATACTTGCGTTTAACACTCGGCACATACTAACACCACACTCAATTACAATCACGACGTACACCAACACAACACAACAAACTACATATACCAAAAATACAGTAAACAAAATATTGACTAAAATGCGTAATGTTTTGTATTCTTTTTAATAAAATTAAAAATATGTGTATATATACCTCTTGTTAGTAATTTAATTACCGAAATAGAGCTTCGAATTTGCTATTGCATAAGTTAACCTTTTTTAAATTACGTTTTTAATCAGCTGTGGTTTTTATTCGTTCATTTCAACTATAATGTACAGACAGTACCACAAAAACTAGAATCATATTAATAAAAAACACACATAAAATAATGCGATACAAAAATAATTGTGTATGTCAGCATTGGCAGTATTAATGATATGGAGAGAGGTAACAAATAAAATAATAACAAAACGTAACATAAATTCAAAGCTCTTAAACGGGAGGTAAATGGAAGCAGAAAAGCATTAAACGCATATTCAGTTATTTTCGGAGATTGGAACATTTGTTATTAATTATCTAATTAATTTTATTCTTTTTATAGGATTTATTTTAATGCAATAATTGCGATGGACTGTCTGAACACCTCTGGTTTACAGGAAAGAGCTGGATTACCTACCACAAATGTAGGCATCTATTTAAAAAAATCGCTTTTCCGCTAAATACAAAATAAACCAAATATTTAAAAAAAACTACCATAGCAAATGATCACTCTATAGTACCTACCCGCGGAACACTCAAATAACATGAATTTACTTTTGCAGAATGTGCAAATTTCTGTATTAAATAATGTTTTAACTTGATTTGCTCGAATCAAAATAGCTATTCTGTGATCCAAAGCCACCTGAGCGCAATGGACGCCGGACGGAAATATGTTGAAGTTCAAACACTAGGCAAAAACTCCTCAAAACTAACTAGCTGGTTTAAGCTAAACTCTGTGCCGTAACGTGCCAACTGATTTTTCAAATGTGATTCGTGCGGATTTTTAAATCATTGTTATTTTCAGCGACCGGCGAGCTGAGTTTTGGCGGAAATTATTTGGGTGAGAGCGCAAATCCGTATGCAAATTTTTTTGCATTTTAAATTGCAGTGTTTTTTTTTAGCTTTGGATTAGCAGAATTTTACAGCTCAATTTGGCGGATCGCATCGCGCCGCAGCAGGTGGGAGCGGTGTTCAGTGTTGAAACACCGATATTATAAGAAAATATTACTAATTTTATTAAAAACCTACCG
>JAHDVE020012384.1:0-64524 GCA_022606495.2 Halesus radiatus | reverse complement strand
ATTTTTATTTTTTTATTTTCTATACTGTTTATCCTGATAAGGGAACCTTTGTTTCTGAAGCATGTAGATATTTATATATTAAAAATAGTGTTATATTTATTATAATGTTTTACATTATGTAAAGTGGTTAAATTTTTCAAACAAGCTTCAGTAATAAAAACTGAATGCAAACAAATATTTGCTTATTTACAATTGTTAGTACTGAAACAATGGTTGCATAAAATAATAATTTGTTACAATGGTTTACAAATTAGATTTTACTAAAAAATAGTCTAAACTTATCAAAATCAGGTGTCCGTGGTTTAGCGGTTACGATCTTTGGCTACGAATCCGAAGGTCGTGGGTTCAAATTCCGGCGTGGGCAAGTAAATTTTATTTGATTAAATTGTGGTATTTCACAGTTTATTAATTTAAAATAATAAGTAGCATATTTGCGACACGCTCCAGAGTGGTACAGATGTCAGTATCGCCCATTCAGAATCAAAACGTTGCTTGAAATGGCTTTAGCCGTGTTTGGTGACCAGATCTAAATAGCCAGGTACTTTCCCCACCTTCCTTCTTGCCCATTTTCTTCCACTCCTCCATACCTTGAGCCTCATAACATACCCCAATTGGAGAAGCCATATTCCCACTGACTCCAAATGGTTGGAAGCATTTGGGACTGGGATTTGTGTGGTATCAAATATATATATATTTTTAAAAGCATTATTTTGACATGAATGAATTGTTAGGGTGAGTTTTAAAAATTTGATTCACTTGTTCTGTGTCCCTCGGGGATTCTTCCACCGCTCAAATTCGCGTAATATACTCTCCTTGCACTCGTTTCTTCGTTCAGCCGCTCTTCTCGTACATGCCCAAACCACCTGAGCGTCCATTTATTAATCTTACCTTTGAGTTTGCCTTGCATTATTTACGGTTCTCAACATTTTTCACACGGTCAATAGTTTTACCACAAATACGCCGCGAGGGTCTCATTTCTACACCATGCATCTACTTTCATCATTCATCTGCCGGTTCCATGTACTTAACTGCCATACATCAAATCAATTTGCATCAAAATCTTAATATAATTTTTTTTTTGTTTCAGATTCTTCTAACAGTACACGGTAAGTTTTATGAATATGTTATCAATGTAATCGTAGATTTTATGAATAATTTTTGTCTCTATAATCAATATTATTAAGATGATTTAGAAAAAAAATGCTAAAACTGTCTTATTTTACTATGGGAAATGCGATTTCTTCCTTATTACGTCAGATTTTGGGACATTCAAAAAGCTGTTCAGTTTCCATTTGTTTGTTCAATTAACAAATTGGAAGATTTGGATAAAGGTTGAGTTAAGTTGGGTTTATTTTATTTATTTTTTGTTGGTTTATTTTGAACTGTATTTCATTTACAATTTCTTTCAAAGATTGGTATTCACTTTGTGGCGTCATTATTAATAAATTAATTAAAAAATTACTTGGTAATCAAATAATGTGCTAATAGTCAATTAAATATAATTAATAATCAAATATTAAAAAAAAGTTACCTCATGAATTTATTTTCATATTAATATTAATAAAAAATAAAAATATTTTTTTTTTTAAATTCTAATGTAAATTTATTATTCAATGTTTTATAATATTTTTTCATTAACATTTTTGATTAATTTGTTTATAATTTGTCTATTCTTAGATTATTGTGTTCTATGTTTATCATTTGTCTATATCGCTTTCGAATCATGTTGATATGTATATATTAATAACGTGGTGATTTCGAAGTAATTTTGAATTCATATATGTCATTTGTCTAACATTCAGCAGCTCGCAGTGGTAACATTCAATAGAATTCCTATTCACTACCTTGTTAATTAGGCACCTCACATAAGTAATAAAAAAAAATAATTCAATCGTTTAACTCAGTGGTCGGCAAACTTTTTCGCCAAAGAGCCAAATATGTACATTACAACAATAAAAAAAATAATTTGGGAGCCAAATCTGTTTATTAATTTAGTAAACCTTTATTATAATTTTAGACCTACGGGTACACCGAATAAAACTTGATTTCGTACTTAATAATGATTTTATTTATTGATAAAAAATAGTATAAAATTAAGGTATCCATAAATTTAAATCAAGACAATGACTGACAAACACTTAATGCAAACAATTTTCTTGCATTTCTTTGGAAAGTTTGAGTGTGTCAGGTTTGTGTATTGTTGTTTTTAATTTTAGGCACGATTCCAGGTTCTCATCAATAAGACGACTTCTCAGTATACTCTTGATCAAATTCATGCTTGAAAAAGATTGTTCGCATGAATATGTAGAACCAAAAAGGAAAAGAAGAGCAAACGAGAGTTTTTTCAGCTGATCATAAGAGTCATACTATTCCAGGGGTTGAACATGATCATGTCTTCCTTCTCCAGGTCTTTCAAAGCAGACCACTGGTGATCTGAACTAAGTTCACATTTGTTCCCTCTCCAGTATTTCCAAATCAACATAAAGACGTTCAAATTTAGAGGTCCATAATTCCTTGTTAACACATTCTAAGGTCGATCTGCTGTTTTTAAATTCCTGAAACCTGCTGAGAAATGCTTCCCTCATATTTAAAATGGTTGTTTTGAAATAGTGTTTGTCCATGGAGGAATTATTTTCTTGGCGATGCTTCAGCAGACACTTAAAAGTGAAACAAATTGATGACAAAAATACCTATTGGATGTGCAGCTGAAATGAGAATAGGACAATTTTATTCTTCAGGAAGGTACCTTTGAAAGGCGCCCGCGATTTACAGACACAATAAGCTCCGACCACTGTAGACAAGACTGTTGCGCCTGTTCGTGGATTTTTGTGCCAGAGCCGCATGCGGTTCGGGAGCCGCACTTTGCCGACCACTGGTTTAGCTTAATAAAAGGCATAATGCCTCACCTCGTTGGCGAACCGCTGATGTTTAATGAATACCTATGTTTGTGATATACCTGTTCAAAAGAGAGTAGGTACAGAGCTAGCAAGATAACTGTGTTAAATAATTTGTCGAAGAAAGCAATAACTTTGTGGATAAAATTATAATTTAAATTAAAGATTTTTTTTTGTTTTAAGCCGTTCCATTTTATTATATTTATGCATTATCGATAGGTTTCGGTTGAACTTAACCTTCATCAGGAACGTACACATATAAACTAAATTAATATACAGAAATATATCCTAATGAAGACAGTGAAAGTGGGGAATGATACAGTATATCAGAGTAGAACACGGCAGAGAATACAGAGGGAGCGGTAGAGGGGTAGGTAGAGATATAAGGGAAGGGAAGAGCATGAAAGGGAACATCCTTAAAATCGGACTTTGGGTTAAATCAAATCGTTTATTAAAAAATTGGCTCATATTATTTTTATTTGATTTGGATACTCGTATTTCTAACGCATCTAAGTTATTAAGGCGCGAACCTATTCCATTTGTATTACTTGTACTCCTGTATTTCTATCAAAAGTATGGTTAGTATTGAGTAAGTGTTTGGCAAATTCATAAATTCTGTTATAAATGAGGTGTAGGTACAGTTAATTGCAGAATTGAATTAATTGAAAAAAAAAATGTGGTTTGTGAAATAAAAATATTTGTTGTAAATTCAATTAGATTCTAGTATTATTTGACAGGTCAGTGGCTGAGTTGGTATCGCATTTAGGTCTCACCCAGGCGTCTTGAGTTCAAATTCTCGGCTGGCTAAGTCCTTCATCACAACACAAGCAACATCTTCTGCTTACTGTGATGGTAGTAGGAGATTTTCAAATACTGTCGGGTTATTCGTAACCAGGTAATATTTAACATTCATTAAAAAAAGAAGAATATAAAGGTATATCATGTCTGCTGTATATGTGTATCGGCGTTCCCCATAGTTAACCTGTTGTATTGAATAATTCGTTTCCGAGAAAACTTCGGCCGACTTCCCATTCTCATTGCGGCGAAGATTCGATTCATTAAACCCCAAACTGGGCCCCATCCCTTAAAACTTAAAGACGTACGTCACCTAGTTACTTCTATCAATTCTACACTTCTACCACATCACGGGAAGCCTATTCTAACCACCGATCGCGCACACGGTGGTCGAAAATACCCCAATCATGTCATTTTCTCTATTTTCACTGTTATTTCGGACTTTTCATATTGGCATTACTATATTGTATGCCACTTGAGTGAGTCGGTGAGGTTGCATTGTCAGTCTAGAGCGTGGACCAGCCGGTTTTCCTTTAAATTTCGACGGCTGGAGGCTAAGGTCACGTGACACCCATTTGGGCACCAGCCTAGTTTACTGCCGTCCACGTTTGTTTCGCGTGATTGTAACTGTAGTTAGCAAATTACAAAACATTTATAAAATGGGTCAAACTAAGAACTCTAGCAAAATATTCGGTTTTTGTAAACAAGCCGAACCTTTTTATTTAATTGATGTTTTACAAAAATCTCTGAACTCTTATTTTGGTTTCTTTCCTTTGCATTTTATGGCATATCTATGAATTATTTGTTCTGTGCTTCTAATTAATACCTATAACATTTTTTTTATTTCTTTCAATTGCTTTCACCCTTCAACAGTATTCTTAGCCATCGTTTCGATAAGTGGAGTAAAAACCTTACGTGATAAGAGTACACATGTAGTCACATATGAGTTATATAGTAATTAATAAAATAATTAAAAATTACTTTGTAATCACCACTATATAAATATATACATATCAACGTATTTCGAAAGCGATGCTTTTCTCATCAATATACAGAATACTAAAAAACAATAACGTCAAGTATTGACAAATGATAAACATAGAACAGAATAATGTAATAATAAACAGATTATAAACATAAACAATAATTTATTATAGTAAGAAATAATTATTAAAAAAAAATTATAAAACATTGAATAACAAATTTATATTATATGTAAATATAAATAAATTCGGATTTACAAAATAATTTATTAATAATGGCTCCACAAACTGAGAATTTTGAAGTAATTATACGGTAATTATTTAAAATGCAAGTACTTAATTAGTAAATTAGTTTACTTTTAAAAAAAAACTTCCCACATTGGGTAGACTCAAAATTTGAAGATTTAACGAAAACTGATCTAACCTGAGGTTATTTTTCAATACGAATTTGCTAACACAAAGTTTAAATTTTGCATCAGTTGTCGTTAGTATAAAAAAAGGTTCGGCATTTGATTTTGACGTTTGGATAGTCAAATAGACACAGGATTTAGAGGTATATGGGACTATAGGATTCAACACAACTAGCTTACCAACCATCAAGTCATTTCTCTGGAAGGATAGGCAGAGAGGGTTCCATGACAATTCAACATACGTATGAATCGCCACACTTTTTAAAAGTGATATAGTCTTTAAAAGGACAAAACTTTTTTTTTGTTAAGTTAGGTTTGATTAAGTTTAAATTTTTTTCATAAAAAAATATGCAAAATACTAGTTGTTGTGTACCCGCCCTTGCTCGGATAATTTGTTATTTTGGAATAAACTAATGAAGTTGTGAATTAAACAATGAGACAGATAAACATCCGTTTAAAAATTTTATTTCATTCCAAAGATTTATTTTCAAGCTATATTTAAGTAATAAATTTCTTAAGTTGGTAACTACTTATGTTTTCCATTTTGAAAATATTCTACCCAATAAAAACCTTCGTCTTTTGAATGTGTAATCTTTGGCTCACCGGAGTGTTATATCCATGGGATAACCTGAATATAACACGGCGGGTTCAATGTTTTTCATACTAATTTTTAAACGTTATAGCAACAGTTTTATATATTGGATTTTATTCAAACTACTCTTTTTGGCGCTCTCGCAGCAGCCGGCAGCTTTTTATAAGCGCTCCAGTTTATCTGGGAAATATTGCTTAGTTCTTAATTTTTCGGGTGTTAAAATAGCGTAAAATAACCGTAATAATTTATAGGTTACATTTATAAAAATCATATAATTTTAGTGTGGCCGTTTCGGGCTTAAATCAAGTTTATAATAAAAAATCAAATAAAAACCCAAACATTTTAAGTTCAAATCTGTCATTTTGTTCTAAATTAACCCAAAAGCATCGGTCATCGGTCGCCAAATGTGCTTGTTTAAAGACCTTTGCCTGTTAAAAGCCTAGGGAAGTGTCCAAAGTGAATGGTTGATTTACAATGTTATTCTTTGAACTATGGTGATTGTAAACAATATCGTTTACGACCGGGCTGCACGACGCAAGCTTAATAGTGAATGTGTTATGTTGGACCATTTAATAGCTGCAAAAAGATATCGTTGTATAACCTTGAACGTTGTACCACAATCGCAACCCGTAAAATTAGATTTCGTGGCTGCCGAGAAAGGCGCAATAGGAAAAGACATTTGACAAGAAGATCTTCTGCTGTCACGGCGACCTGAGTTCTGACCTCCAGTCTACAGAGCAGATCCGGTGCATCATGCGGCCAACGGACGTGCCCGACCAGTCTGCTCTGCGACCTGCTGTGGTCCGACCCCGACAAGGACACCACCGGCTGGGACGAGAAATGGACGACACGCTGGTGTGCTCTTTCCAGATCCTGAAGCCGGCCGACAAGCGTTACCTGGCGTACGGGCAGTCCGGTCAGGCTGCCCAGGGGCGTCACCAACAAAGACAAAGAAGATTGTATATGGATATGGATCAGTTCCCCCGGCCCCCGTCCTCACCGCCGCCCAACTTCACATGACTTTTATCATTTTTATTAGCGTTTTGCAATATATCGTAAGGAATAAATACAGTTAGCATTTTTTTTTTCTCTCAATTTAACATGTATGAAAACTTAGATCAAGCCGTATTTAGTTTTGATAATTTAACTGCATCTCTTTATATGGTCTATAAATAATGTGTAATGATGGCCTGTCCAAAAAAAAAAAAAAAGTAATAGATGTAATATAGGAATAATGTAAGAATAGGAAGTAAGATTTGTACAGCGCCCTTGAGGTGATTTTTCACAAAAACGGCGCTATAAAAATCATCCGATTATTATTATTATAAACCTTTCCAGCACTAAAAAGAAAATTTTCAGCTGATCTGGTTTAGTAATTTTCGGAAAAATCGAGGACACTCAGATAAACTTCCATTTTTATATATAGAAGATAAGATTAATTTTGTTAGGTAAGATTAGGTTTTCGGGCTAGTTTTTTTCTGTGCTTTTAATGACTTAATGTTACTTTTGTAAAGTGAGCCGATTCATACCTGTGTTGAATTATCCGGTCACCGGCAGAGAGGATGGACCGCCACACAACCTATCTTATGCATACTATTTTTTTAGTATGGCTCTTGACAGGGCCCATGTTTATTTCATATTCATGCGGCGGGTAATAATCAACATTGCTAATAACAGACGAGTACTTATTTATTGAGAAGATGTAAGAATGTTGATGATTTGGTGTAAGTTATGAGATGAATAGTGTTAAGTTAGTCTAAAGAAACGTCAAGTTATTGTACTTCCTGAACACCCCGGCTCGCCGATTACACGGTGTAGTACAGGCTACGGGCCCGTTATTAGAGGCCCAAGTTTCGCCGGCTCGGGAGGTTGCAGCGATACACCCTCGCCCTCCCTCGTACTATTAATTCCCAATAACGGGGTTGCTGGAAACAATAGCGGAAGTGCCGCCATTTTGCCAGAACACTAGCGCCGCAATACGAGAATTCCGCCAACTAAGCTCAATTTAGAATGCACGTTTGCATATCGATCATAATGACGATTGTTGTATCCTTGTTCTTGGACGCTTTTGGTTCCCCCGCGATCTCACGGCGGCTAGTGATTTACTACTGGCCAGTTGATCACATCTTATAAAAGTATTAAATCACAAATTCAACAAAGATAAGTGAAATAAATGGTTTTATCATTAGATTAGAGAATTTAGAAATAAAGAAAGACATCAGCGTAATTTGTCCTACAGTCCTATATTAGATATATTTCCTATATTAGGAAAAAGAAGTCGGGACGCCTTAAAAGTCAGAAGTCAGAATAACAAACGAGAATGCATGAATGTGAATGAAGCAAAACGTGTATGCCAAGATTGAATTGTTTGGCGGTCCGTCCTCTCTGCCCACCCCTGCGGTGAAACGGCGTGATGTTTAGTTAATTAGTTAGTTAACTTAAAATTTCCCATATCTTCTTAATCCCTCCTTCCTTTGACGATCTATCTCTTTCTTTTTTTATATGTTGTTCCATTTTATTAGATGTAAGGATATCTCTGTCTCACTGTTCTATCGTTTCATTTTATATTCTGTCTCCATCTTGTAATATTATGTAATTATCGCCTACAAATATATATGCTCAGGCTATATTTCTGTATTTTTGTTCAGTTTTAAATTTTACCCAGACGAAGCTTGGTATAAGCGAAACCGGTAGGTGATGAATTTAAAATAAAGTGTTTGTTTTATTTAAGATATCAATCACCTCTGCTATAGATATATTTAATATAAGTTTACCCATGTTTAAAAGATACCTGAACGATATTTTTATGTTGCAACAATTATAAGAGCATCGCATAAGAGCTATTGTTTAATTTTTTTTATGTATATTATCTTTGTACTTCCAAAAAATTGTTGCTCTTTTTTCTTACTATGTATCATATACTATATTATGTATTATGCAATTTCATACATTTTTACATGATCCGAAATATAAAAACACTTTTTTTTCACAATGTCATGCACTCATATTATAAGAGTATTATATTATGCACTTGTGTATTATGTATCATATAGAATAGAGTATTACTATTTTTATTTAAAAAAAAAGTAGTATATACAAATTAAAAACATTCCCCTTTATAACTTCTCGGTGTCATGCACTTATACATTATTATACATACATATATATCATATATATGTTACACTTATATACCAACTATGTATCATGTTTTTTTTTTTAAATCTTTTTTTTCTTCTTTCTGTACACATAATCATTTAAATTTTAAAATATGTAAAATTCCTTTGAGGCGTTAATAAATAAATAAATAAAATAAAAAACACATAAATTTGTTGTAGACCACTTTTAAAACTCTACCGGTTTCGGAAGCACCCTTCCTTCATCAGGCGAATATTAAAACTAACTTATGATATAGAATATTGACAAGACATATAAATTTTAGGTGTTGGAGTGGGGGGTAAGCAAATGGGTATGGATAATTGTAGGATTTCCGTGAAGAACAGAGCGATTTATTGGAAAAATATTAAGAATGGGACTAAAAGATAAGTTAATTTGGTTATTTAAAATACTAGCATTATTATTCAGAGCTTTTCTAATTTCGAGTGCTTCTAAGTTATCCAATTTTTTGCTATTATTGTTACGGTGAAGAATTGTAACCCCTGTGTCCTTTTTAAAGGTGTGATCTTTGGAAATTAGATGATTGGCAAATTCTGAGAAGTTATTAAGAATTTGAAATCATCTAATTTCCAAAGATCACACTTTTGAGAAGTTATTAAGAATTTGCCAATCATCTAATTTCCAAAGATCACACTTTTGAGAAGTTATTAAGAATTTGCCAATCATCTAATTTCCAAAGATCACACTTTTGAGAAGTTATTAACAATTTGCCAATCATCTAATTTCCAAAGATCACACTTTTGAGAAGTTATTAAGAATTTGCCAATCATCTAATTTCCAAAGATCACACTTTTGAGAAGTTATTAAGAATTTGCCAATCATCTAATTTCCAAAGATCACACTTTTGAGAAGTTATTAAGAGTTTTCCAATCATCCTATTTTCCAAAGATCCACACTTTTGAGAAGTTATTAAGAATTTGCCAATCATCTAATTTCCAAAGATCACACTTTTAACAAGGACACAGGGGTTACAATTCTTCACCGTAACAATAAAAGCAAAAAATTGCATAACTTAGAAACACTCGAAATTAGAAAATCCCTGAATAATAATGCTAGTATTTTAAATAACCAAATTAACTTAACTTTTAGTCCCATTCTTAATATTTTTCCAATAAATCGCTCTGTTCTTCCCGGAAATCCTACAATTACCCCTACCCATTTGCTCACCCCCCACTCCAACACCTAAAATTTATATGTCTTGTCAATATTCTATATCATAAGTTAGTTTTAATATTCTCCTGATGAAGGAAGGGTGCTTCCGAAACCGGTAGAGTTTTAATAAAATAAAAGTGGTCTACAACAAATTTATGTGTTTTTTATTGTAAATTATGGCGAGCCACAAAGTTAATGCTTTTTACAAATATGAAATAAATAAAAAAATGTTCAAATATACCCTAGAATTGGTAAACATAATAATTTAGATAATTTGCATCGACTTCAATAATAAATTGACTAATTTCATCGCTAAAACTTCCCCTAGAGGCCTAAAAGGTGCTTTACCAAAACAGGATGTGAAATCTATAAACGTTACGATACCTATAAAACATCATGTAATATACGAGTAATACTGCTGTAATAATATAAACTGCTGCCGATACATCACTTCTATAATATGTATATCAACACTTCTCACACCTACAAACACATACATACATACACCTATACACTAGACATGTCACCCAGTAAAAACAAGTATAAATCAGAAATTACAAGGAAACATATCGCAGGTACCTACTTTGCAAATTTAATTCTTGAAAATTGTTTTTCATTGTAACACATGTACTCTTTTGTTACTACAGTATTAATAACTTAATATAAGTTTTGATGTTGAAATAAAAAAAAACATAAGTTTTGATGTTGGTATCGGCATACATAATCATATCACCCGCTGTAATGATTTTGTATTGTATAAAAGTTTATCATTAGCCTATCCGTGTTATGACCATTGAATACATTTTAATTATCTCACAGAGATTTTGGCCGAAGTCGGAAAGGATTTCGGAAATATTTGGTTTTCGGGGAAGGTTTCTTCCCTCTGATGTATTGTTACATGTTTATTTATTTTTACTTTCACACCGCCATCGCATCGCATGGCTCACTTTCTGCTCGCAGTGCAGTATGAAAATATTCATTTCACAAAGAATCTACTCGTAGTACCCATTTCTTACGTATATCCAACCTAGTAACTTGAAACTGCTACAAGTTTATCTGATTTCTGTGATTTACCAAAAGTAATCATTTATTCTGCCCGTCGTATATGAAGAAAGCGTGGGTTTTCTACAAAGTGCACAATGGCTGGAAGTTGCTTGGCTCGGTGGGGGTGGGAATTAGACTAGTAGTTAGTGCCATTTATCGCCCCTTCGAGGCCTACGCGAGTTGTTTCCGAGTGAATAACCCTGGAACTACCATTGATCGCTCCACCGACACAAAGCCGGCGCCTAGAGGAAGCGCAAAGCAAATTTCAGATTTTTGACGTAAATTACCATTACTTTATGTCTTAAAACAAACTAAACACTCCCTTTCTCAAGATTCATAAAATAAATATCAATTTGGTTAAAAAAATATTGGTTGCGTTTTGGAGTTTTTTAATGCACCAATGAATTGATATAACTTCAACACGCATTTAACTAAAAGTTTTCCTTTCGAAAGTCTAAAACCGCTCTAGTATAAAAATGTTCTTTGTTTATATTTTCTCCCATTTTGAGTCCGAAAGTTTCGAGGGGAGGCTTTTAGCGAATGGCCACTGCGCGTCGCCGTGTATTTGACGGAATGCGAATGGTGGGTGGTGAGGAACGATTTCATTTGGTTTTCTTTCCACTCGCCGATTGCTAATGGGAGCCATTTTCGTTGTTCATGGTTCGAATTTTGAATGGAGCCGCGGCACATTATCGGTAGCTAAAAGACCGTCCTCGCCGCGGAGTGACCCCTAAAACCCGGGCGCCGATTCAAAAGTATAAATCACTTCGAAGCACTCAACGACGGGCGGGTAAATGACCCGTACACTTATACTCTGTGCTCGGCGGCGACTCGAACCGCCGCGCTGGGACTATTAAACCTCTGCGGCGAGGGAAGGCATTACCCACCGAATAAATGTCTAATTATATTATTTGTACCATTAACACTTATTCATGGTTTTTTTATTCATTACGTTTTGGCGACAGCACGCAGACTTTCTTGGCCCGAGGATTTTTATCAAATTATTAATTTAAATTAAAACAGCCATCGTATTTATTTTCCTAATATAGTAATTCATATCGTAGACCAAAACAATATTTAAAATGTATTTTTCGCCAGTAAAACTATGGAATATAGTGACGCTGAAACAAGCGGTTTTGCGCAGATTTGGCCCCAGTGGTGTATGTGAATTACAGTATTGTAGGTTTATTTCCAGTCAGTGTCAGCGAGTAATTTAGTCATAAGTAGTATCTGTGTTTTCGGGAATTGCGAGCGCTAAGGCCGTTAGTGCCGCAGAACCAGAGCCGAGCCGGTGCGATGCAGCGCGGGGCGAGGTTCGCGTGTTATCTGGTGCTTGTGCTTATTATATGCAGTTTAAGACACTTTACTGGAAACGAACCAAGAATTAAGCCTATAACAGGCTCGTTATCAAACTGGTCTGCGCCATTTAATGTCGATTTGCTTATAATGCATAATTAATACAATTGAGACGGTCTCGCGAGCGGAGGAAGTCTGTGTGCGTTATTTTGCATTTGCGATTTCTGTGTTTCATTGCTTCAGAGTTGAGAGGTAATAAATGGTTCTAATATTAGATCCCTATTGAGTCAGCATTGTTCTCTAATGAGACACGAGGCTTGGAAAGCCCTAAACAAGACATAAACTTCAGACGTTTAACCAAGAAACCATAACAAAGTAATTACATACTTCCAAGAATGAACGTACGATTCACTCGTTGAAATTGTTTATCTATTAATAGATACCGTTGAATTGAAAAATTCCTGGCTTTTAAACTATAAAAATGTTAGATATTTTCTCAGATTTTCACCGCCGAAAGTATTTTCTTGATTAATTTTTGCGATATTATGCCGCGTTGCGATTCCTCCTCCTTTAGCCGATGTTTCGGAGAGCGTTACAGTGTCCTTCATCAGGGCAGATGTATAGATTTTGGAGAAGTGTGTATTTATGCATATAGAAGTGATACCCGGTTGCACGCGTTAATTCTATTAGGTTCGGTATTTCCGAATAACAAAAATAAATATTGCTAAATATATTGCCGTTTTTTACGTTTAGTTTTGATGTAGCCGTCAAAAACTAAACTAAACGCCGAAAACCACATCATTCGTACTATGTATTATTTATTTTAATTTTAAATTTTGTAGTGAAATACCGGCCCTAAGAGGATTAACGCGTACAACACGGTATCACTTGTACATAAAAAAATACACACATTGTCACAATCCACACATCTGCCCTGTTGGTGGACACCTTAACGCTATCCGAAATGTTGGCCAAAGGCATGGCATAAGATCCAAAAAACTAAACGAGAAAATAAATAAAATTCTATTGTGCAAACATCATTTACCTACCTCTCTCCTCTACGGCGATTTTATATAAACTGTTCGTGTGCGATGTATAAAATGCGATGTTTATATTATTTCTCAGGTCGACGTAAAATCCCATTCTTCAGTCTACGGACTACTTGTCGGAGTCTCTCCACTGGGTAAGTGACTTTGCATTGCGATTGTTCATAAAAATTGTGCATGTGTTTGTTTGTTTTAACAGTGAAGATATTATTATTATTTTTTGTAAAAAAAAATAAAAAATTTAATGCGAAATCAAGTTGCACTTTTTTTTATGAAAACACTAGCTGATGTGTACCCGGCCTTGCTCGGAATTATTCATTTTTTTGGAATAAAGTTATGAAGTTGTGAATTTATTGCTTGTGGTTTGCGTGCCATAATTTATTTGACAGCGATCTCTAAACAAACATTTTTTTTTTCATGATATGCTTAAATAAAAAACGTTCACAGGTATGTACCTACTAGTATTTTCTATTTTGAAAATGTTCTACCCAAACAAACCTCCTTCTTTTGAATATGTAATCTATGGGCTAACCTCAATACAACATGGCAGGTTCAATGTTTTAAAATTAAAACTTTAATAATTTTAAAACGTTATAGCAACAGTTTTACAAATTAGATTTCCTTCAAACTACTATTTAAACCTTCCCGGCACTAATAAGAACAAACTGTACTATCTTCAGAAAGTGTTAGTATTAAACAATGGACACAATAATAATTAATTACAATGTTTTACGCATAAAATTTGTAAAAAAAAAAATATTTTGAACTTATCAGAAACTATATAATGACAAGATTTTTTTCTAAGGTGAGTTTTAAAACTTTTATTCACTCGATCGTGCCATGTTTTTCTCGGGCGTCCCGTCTTCTTCTACCATTCACATTCATGTCATATATTCTCCTTACACTTCTCTCTCCGTTCATCCCCTCTACCATCTATCGGTTATTATTACAATTGTTTAATTTATAAGTTTTAGTACAGTTTTTTTAGTACATTTTTTTCAACGACAGAACTAGGCACGTGCCCGTGTTATGGTAGTCGAAGTTTGATGTATATTTTAATATTGCTGTATACCTACATGTCGTAAAAAAATAATTTGAAAAAAACATAATAATTAAAAAAAAACCATGTATGATCGAGTGAAAAATGTTGAGATTCGTAAAGAATGCAAGGCTGATGTAAGCCTAGTGAGCAAGATTAAGAAAGGGACGCTTAGATGGTTTGGGCATGTAGAGCGAATGAATGAAGAAAGGAGTGTAAGGAGAATATATGACGCGAATGTGAATGGAAGAAGAAGCCGGGGACGTCCAAGGAAGACGTGGCACGATCAAGTGAATCAAATACTTGAGTCGGGCCATGTCAGAAGTCGGAACAACAGAAGAGAATGTCTGAGACGTTGTATGAAAGTGAATGAAGCAAGAAGTGTATGCCAAGATCGAGTTGTTTGGCGGTCCGTCCTCTCTGCCTACCCCTGCGGGGAAACGGCGTGATGGTTAGTTAGTTAGTTAAAAAAAAACATTAAGAAAAATAGAAATAGAAATAGATGCATTATAAAAACAACATTTCATGTTTAAAACAGTTTCATGTTTAAAAAAAAAGCAAAATTGGAGATTTAGTAGAGATATAAGTTAAATCAAATAAAATAAGATTAGAATTAAATCATATTTCTCAAATATATATAAATATATTATTATTTTTTTTAAGCATATTAATTATTATGTTAAAATTACTTACAAATCAGATTTAACAAAAAAATAGTCTAAACTTATCAGAAACAAAATTTTGATGTGACGAAGTTTTGATGTGTGAAGTGGGGTTAAACAATGTATTTGTATTGTTAAGAATATCGATATCACTTGTAAAGGTGACATTGAAAAAGTCTTTAAGAGGAACGGCTCCGCTGCCTGTTTCATACATAACTTAATTTTGGATTTGAGGCCAAAATACTCATCCAAACTGAATGACATATATTTTTTAATTAAAGGTTTGGTAAATATCTAGTGCGTATGAGAAGTATTTTTTTTTAAAATTATGAAGTATATGCGATGAAAAATATCGATTTTCATAATTTTAGAGGTAATAATTGTTAAAGATACCTCTAAAATCGCGAAAAATCAATTCCTTTAATGACCTATAATGATGTAAAACAAAAATAAATATTAATTGATAAACTAAAGTTTTTAAAACAAGATTTTTGTGCATAGCGCAAAGGATAACAATTATTTTTATAAACAATAATTATTAGCCTGAAACACTCATCCAAATTGAAAAAACCTTCCGAGCAAAGATAAATGTAAATGTCCTGCCGCGACATTTATCTTTTCTCGGAAGGTTTTTTCAATTTGGATGAGTGTTTCAGGCTAATAATTATTGTTTATAAAAACAAAAATAAATAAATTACTTCTAACACGTACTAGATATTTACCATACTTTTTGATGAAAAAAATAAAATATTATTAGGTTTAAGTGAGTATTTTGACCTTAAATCCAAAACTAAGTTTTGTATGAAACAGGCCGCGCAGCCGTTCCTCTTATGCAAGGTGTGTCGAGTAGGTAAACCTATCTTGACAAGACATTGTAGAGGATGATAAAACGCATTTATTATAAAATGAAATTTGTAAAGAGCAGGTCGATGAGTTCGTATATTTGGGAAGTATGTTTACGAGAGATGGAAAGACTGATAGGGATATCGAAAGGAGGATGAATGCGGGAAACTCCATTAACGGAGGATTGAACGTGGTTGACGCTAACAAAAATTTGTCCAAAGCAGGGAAGCTACCAGTCCACAATGAAGTGCTGATACCAACCCTGATGTATGGCAGTGAGGCATGGAACTGGCAGAGGAAGGATGAAAGTAAACCGAAAGCTGTAGAAATGAGATCTCTGAGGCGAATTTGTGGTAAAAATATCGAGATTCGTAAAGAATGCAAGGCTGATGTAAGCCTAATGAGTGAGATTAAGAAAGTGTCGCGTAGTTAGTTTGAGCATGAAGAGGAAATGAACGAAGAGAGAAGTGTAAGCAGAATATATTATGTGAATTTGAATGGAAGAAGAAGCCCGAGGAAGACATGGCACATTCAAGTCAATCAAATACTTGAGTCGGGCCATGGCAAAAGTCGGAATAATAGAAGAGAATGTATGAGACAAGATCGAGTTGTTTGGCGGTACGTCCCCTCTGCCTACGCCTGCGGAGAAACGGCGTGATGGTTAGTTAATTAGTTAAAATTATGTTTCTGCATCTTTTTGTACATAATAAGATAAACCCTAGCAAGTAGTATTTGTGCAGCGCCGTTGAGCTAACTTTTCACAAAAACAGCGCTATACAAGTCATCTAAGAATTCTTATTATTATTATGAAAACTAATAAACATTAATTTTTGTGCGTATTTAGGGAAAATCACATTAAAAAACTTTTTATTTTGCATTGAATTACAAATCAAATGGACTTGCGTACAAATCAAATTCCTTGGCTTTATCCAACTTCTTGTGTTTATTTAAGGCTTCATTTAAGGGTGTTCATGTATTGTTGGGAAGAGTGGGACGGGAGGGGGAGGGGGTGCGTGCCCCGGAATATGCCTAACCCATTTAGAGATATCTGCTAAGTGCGAATTCGCGTGTTTCTGTATGAGACTCGATATGGAGACTGCTTCTTTGCTTTGCCATCACTCATACGACCTCCCCTTCAACACCGAGAGACCGAGACACAACTTTTATATTAATATGTGGAAATCTTTATTTTAGCATGGTTTGATAATATATTGGAAAAAAAACGAAAGAAACAATTTTTTTATCGGTTAGTAGTCGAGTGTATAAATTCGTTGAGTTCCCACTGCGACCTTACAGGTTTAGTCCTATGTTAGCTAAGTCCTCCATTGGTTGCAAAAGCAATATTTTCTTAACACAGGTTATTCGTAATCCAGGAATCAGATATCTGTTAAGCAGATATAAGCTATTCTTTAAGAGTCGTCATTGTAGCTCCCATTATCCGTTTCTCTTTAAATGAAATTTCCAAATAAATATTTTTTTTAAATAATCTGGTTTACTAAACAGTAGAAAGAAATTATTTTATAGAAGAAAGCAATCACTTTGTGGCTTGACATTATAATTTAAATGTAAGGTTATTTTTGTTTAAAACTACTTTAATTTATTTGTACGAGTATTTACGCATTATCGACCGGTTTCGTTTGAAGTCAACCTTCATCGAGAACGTACACGTATAAACTTAAGTATTAAGTTTATATTTGTACAATATTGTTTAAGGTTGAGTTCAACTGAAACCGGTCGATAATGAATAAATATAAATAAAATAAAGTAATTTAAAACTAAAACAATTATTTCATTTAAAAGAAAGAAATGAAGTCAGCCAAGAGTAAATAAAATGCTTGTATTGTCAAAAGGACGTTGTTTTACTCGTAAAAAACATCAGAAACACACAGAAGTATGTTGTCTACCAGTTGCTTGCTATAATAAAATGAAAAGAAACCAACGCTCTTCAGTGGTAATAAAGGAAAGAGTGCGAGCAGCGGGCGCTAGGGGGTTGACGTCGCCGCCGCCGGGACGCCAACATGGAAGGCGTCGGGGTGTTATTAATGTGTATTTAATTGATGTGTCTTGTCTCTATATGTAGCTCCAGCGGGCGTGCTTGATTATTTTACTTTTCCTATCAATTACTGAATTACCAGCGCCCGTGCCTATACCCGACTCAGACTGCATTTGTATTTTAATTTACAAAGTACTTTTCTGGCAGCACATAACGTATTAATCACCGGCTAAACTAATTACTGTAAAGACTATTAAGAAGTTGCTAAGCACAATAAGAGCTCAGCAGTAGTTGTACTTGGTACAATGGATCGGATCTCGATAAGCCATCTTGAAAGCGGAGTGGCTTATCTACGAGAATGTCGTGGACGATAGATACCTACCGTACTAACTACGGCACGAGATGCAGCTTTACACAACCTCTTTTTACTTATATACTTTATTAACTATTCAATAATTACTTTGTAATTTCTTCGAAGGATTGCTATTCACTTTGTGGCGTCATTATTCACAAACTAATTAAAAATTATTTCGTATTCATGGAATATATAGAATACTAAAAAATTGTAATGTTAAATATAGACAAATGATAAACATAGAACACAATAATGTAAGAATAGACAAATTATAAACATAAACAAAAATTGATTAAAGTAGGTAAGCAATTAATCTAATGATTATAATGGATAACCCCAAAGTGATACCTTCATACAATAGTAATCAAAAATTATTATAGAACATTGAATAGAATAAATAAATTATGTTAGAAATTAAAAAAGAAATTATTTTTTATTATTAATACTAATATGAAAATAAATTCAAAAGTTAACTGTTTTTAAAAAATATTTGATTCTTTATTAAATTTAATTCTCTATTAACGCTTTTTGATTTCTAAAATTTCAATTTTTTCTAATTGTAAACCGGTTGCAATATTAATAATAATAATCGGATTATTTTTATAGAGCCGTTTTTGTGAAAAATCACCTCAAGGGCGCTGTACAAATATTACTTCTACGATTTTTTTTTTGGAACTGGCAGAGGAAGGATGTAAGTAGACTGAATGCTGTAGAAATGAGATCTCTGAGACTAATGTGTGGTAAAACCATGTATGATCGAGTGAAAAATGTTGAGATTCGTAAAGAATGCAAGGCTGATGTAAGCGTAGTGAGCAAGATTAAGAAAGGGACGCTTAGATGGTTTGGGCATGCAGGGCGAATGAATGAAGAAAGGAGTGTAAGGAGAACATATGACGCGAATGTGAATGGAAGAAGAAGCCGGGGACGCCCGAGGAAGACATGGCACGATCAAGTGAATCAAATACTCGAGTCGGGCCATGTCAGAAGTCGGAATAACAGAAGAGAATGTATGAGGCGTTGTATGAATGTGAATGAAGCAAGAAGTGTATGCCAAGATCGAGTTGTTTGGCGGTCCGTCCTCTCTGCCTACCCCTGCGGGGAAACGGCGTGATGGATAGTTAGTTAGTTAGTTAATTTTTTTTTACATTTATTTTCTCTTTTGGACAGGCTATCATTACACTTTAAAATAACACATTATTTATAAACCATACAAAGATATCCAGTTAAATTATCAAAACCAAATTTAATGTTAAATTGAAAAAAAAAACTGTATTTATTCCTTACGATATATTGCAAGACGCTAATACAAATGATAGAGTGATTGTTTCCATTATATTCAAGAATGTATTTAAGCTAAGACAATGAATTATTATCCATATTTTTTAAGATAAATAACACAAAATACTCTTAAAAGGCGGGAGCGGCGGGGGAGGTTGGTGGCAGGGGCGATTGATCCATAGGGCCCTCAAAATCATCTTTGTCTTGATGACGCGCCTGGGTGGCGTGACGGGACGGTTGGTGTTGGTCTGCACGTACGCCAGGTGGCGCTTGTCGGCCGGCTTCAGGATCTGGAAGGAGCACTTATTGATATTTATTTACACATTAAATAGTGGTTACACAAAACATTTCCTACTCATTTAGCTATAAATAATATTTCACCTTGAACTTCCAGTTTATTGTTAATAATTTGATAGTAACTTGGTAAGTAAGATCACACTATGCATTAGACCAAGATGCACAAAATTGTGTTTTGTTCTGGACAGACATATATATACCTAAATAATACTAGATATTGTAATGTTACAACAAGAAAGTCAACAATGACATAAGTAAACGTCATAATGTTGACATTTTCTCAAACTCCATAAATTAATTTAAAATCGTATTACAAAAAAGCCATAACTGATGATTTTTTTCGTTACTTAAATTAAAATATAAAATTAAATTAAAATTAAAGTATAAAATTAAATTAAAATTAAGGTATAAAATTAAATTAAAATTAAAGTAAAAAATTAAATTTAAATTAAAGTATAAAATTAAATTAAACCAAATAACATTTATGAACTTTACGTGGCATAATTTTTCCACCTACTTCATTTGTTTGGCCATCGTATTACTATCGTATTTTTGCACGCACCGAGTTTCAGCGAGATAGGTAAATAAACATTGTTGTTTGAAACTAAATAATTCATAAGCTTTATTGCGTAAACAAATTTATTAAAGATATGGACACGCCCATTGTGTATGATGTAATATTTTGTTTGTGTTTCTGATAAAAATTGCTAACGTCACAATCAGTTATTCAAAAGATAAAGTGGTATTACAAAATAATTTACTATTATCCCAAATACTATCCAACCAGCTTTTTATACTAGTAATAAATTTTTTAAAAATGTTTCAAACAACAAGGATAAAGATGACATTTTAAATACATCGGGGGTATATAAATTAATTTGTAACGATTGCAACTTTTTTTGCATTGGATAGAAGAAATTTTAAATAATGATTAATATTCCGAATTAGCCAACCATATTTTGGAAAAAAATCATTCTTTTGAAATAACTACAGATTTTAAAATACGTACAAAAGCAACCGGTTTACAATTAAATAAATTAGAAATTTAATATTAATATTCAATTAAATACACATTATTTTAATTTCTTGTATTTTTTCGGCATTCACTATATAACAATTTCTAGACATTTTGTTTGGAACTTTTATTTACAATGTACTTTTGGTATTTTTGATTTATTAAATTCGCTACCGGTTTCGACACAACCGTGCCATTCACTAGCGTTCTTAAAACTTCAGTTTTACATATTGGATTTCATTTAAACCACTTTTAATGGAAATATAAATGGAAAAAAGTAGGTATACTTAGATACATACGAACTAAAATTATTTTCCATACCATGTTGTGAAAACGTCGGCAATGTAAGTTGTACATTTATACAGTTGAAAAAAGTATGAATATAACAAGATTACCTCTGGTCAGTTTTATTTCAATTAATATGGATGTTTGATCTAAACCTGATAATGCAACTAAAAACCAAACATCAAACTTTTATCGATTTTCGAAAAAGAGGACTTTTCCATTTCTTCCTGGTTTGTACACTTGACAGTCGAAACAATCTTCTAGAGGTATGGTGTATACGGATTTTGGAAGAAAACTGATATCGCAATGTGCATTAGACCTCCCGACTACTAGCCACCGGACAGGATAATGAAATCGATTATTGGTTCTTTTTTTTACAGTAACTCCACTTGAGGAAAATAATTTCCCTCAAAGCCTATACCATTTTTGGGGATGCTGTGTGGAGGGTATTTTAGAGGATAGGAAGGAGTAAATTTGGGTCTTGAAAAGATCTATGTTATAGGATAGAGGAAACACAGAGGCCCTGAGGAACACAAGAACGAATCGTAGAAGCGACCCGTTCTCATGTAACAGATATCAACCGATGGGCGCGTTTGGCTTGTTTCCCGACTATGCAACGGTGCTGCAGGGATCAATGACGGTAATTCCTCGGAGGATGTTCCATTAAAATACCGGTAGAACAAGGACAGCATTCCCGCCTGACGCCTGTGCTCCAAAGATTGCAATTCGTTTGCTAAGATAGGCGAATCTATCAGACGGATGGCCCGTTTCTAGGTTTTTTTTCAGATATTTTGGGGCTCCCAATTATATTTGAATATTGCGCGTGATTTATAACTGCCCCGTTCAAAACCAGTGAGACTATGGCATCCAGTTGCGGCCCTTGACTTTTTAGTGTGTTATAAAAAAAAACATATTATTGATGTTATTGTAGCCGAAATTTATTTTTTTCTTAAAATCAATTATTATATTTAAAAATATATATTCGGCTACAGATGAAGTCGAATTTATCAATCTTAGCACTCTGGCACGCTCAAGTGTCAATTGCGTCTAGTGGCAACCCCAATTAGCGTATGTTGTGACGCTGAATGGAGTAAGGAAATGACGGAGATGGGACAGATGAAGTACTTAGATATTCAGATCTGGGAACCAAACACGGCTAAAGCCTTTTCAAGCATCGTTTTATTTTTAAATTTGGACCAATTTCACTCAAAGTAATGAAAAATTGAGCTCAATTTCACGCCCATAAAATAGTTGTATCTGTTTATCTCTTCAGTGGTACAGACATATCCGCAATTGGGGGAAACCCTCCATCCTCCATCCTCCAGCGGGGCAGCAAGTTCTCGACCTCCCGCAGCTGTAGACGGCGCTGTTTGCTATCACTCGCATCTGATGCGCCCCGATGCCTTCCGTTCACGCTTCTCCACTACACAATAACCTACAAGTTGACTTTGGCACATTCGAGTTGGGAAATGTAGAAAGCACATCGCAAACAAACGTCCGCTCTCCGCTCGAGATTGCTCTCGAAAGTCTTTAATACTTCGCAGCCTCTCGATCCCGAGGTTTTAGTATACAAACATTGTTAAGTGAAACTTCTCGAGTACTTTATGCCGTTTCTGATTCTCGGGGTTTTAGGTATGTCGATCAAATCAGTTTGTACAGGCTAGGTGCTTTCTAACTTTAATCGCTAGGATAACTAACTAACTTTACAATCAGTCCTACTTTAAGCAGCACTCAGAATGTTTTTTTTAAATTTTGTAATGTTAGGCAGTTTGCAATATCGATAGCTAACATAACTCGTATTTTGATTAGGTAACTAAACCCATTTGGTCAATCCAAAATTAGGGTTTTCAAGAGAAATAAAAGTGAAATTATAGGATCCAGCAGGTAAGATTTAAAAAGAGATTATTAACGTTGAATTTGATACTCGTCCAAAGTAGCATCAGTTATAGACGTGCATACTTTTTTACTACGTCTACAGTATTACTCCGCATCCACGTAAAGTCTACGAAGTAAAATGTTGAGATTACTTATCATGAATAATGATAGATACTCTCAGTATCGCCCTGGTGAAAGACCACCAAAGAGAATAGAAAGGTTGCTTGAAATGGAATTAGCCATATTAATTAGTAGAGAGCATTTTATTGTGTCAATTCAACTTCAGCGTCGCAATATTATTCCCCTAGGCGACGGATTCAACATCTGGGGAACAAATAATTCGATGTCGTTGATATATTTGGTACATCAATGTTACAAGCATGCCTTAGTACGGTTTTTTTTTCATCTAGGTAATTTTTAATTCATTTATTAAAACTAAAATACTTGCAGAACATAATAATATTTTTTATTTTATTTGGTGTAAATAAAAAAGGAATAAGCCATGTTTGGTGACTAGATCTGAAGAGCCGAGAACTATCGTACTTTCATATGTTCACCTTATTCCCCTCCGAACTTCCTTCAGCAGCACAACGTATCCTATTTGGGAATGCCATAGTAACTCACAGTAAGAGTTCACATTAAAAAAATCATCTATCTTCCAAGAAGCATAGATTTTAAAGACAGACACGAGTTATTTTTTAAATTTGAATATAATGTGAATTAAATTAAATAATGTTATTATTAAGTTCTGCAAGTATTTTTAGTTTTTTTTATTGTAACAGCTATTTCGGTGTTCAAGGCCATTTTCAAACTGCGGTTAATCCACATTGTGACGAGTTATTTATATGATTTTTTTTAATCCCACCAAATTCTGGTTTGAACGAGTTTTTTGTAATAATGATTTATTATCGGTAAAACCGATTTAGTTAGAAAATAATCAAAATTCTCTATTCTGGAAAGTTTTTAATTTATGATGTGTATTCCCGCATTTATATGGTAATGTTTTCTTAATTGATTTATTTAAATATGTTACATTGTTTTTAAAATGTGAACATACTGAGTAGCGGTGAATACATAATTTTCCTTGCTTTATTAATTAATTAATATATTAATTAGTTCATTGTTTTCTAATCGTTCATGTAAATTTAATCTAATACCCTTTCTTTCTATATGCAGGGGCTTAGGCTCGTTGTTGTCAAGAGAGAGTGCGAAAACAGTGTGCAATATAGTTGTGAATGACGAATACTTGGAGCAGGTCGATGAGTTTGTATATTTGGGAAGTATGTTTACGAGAGATGGAAAGACTGATAGGGATATTGAAAGAAGGGTGAATGCAGGAAACTCCATTAACGGAGGACTGAACGCGGTTGGCGCTAACAAAACGTTGTCCAAAGAAGCGAAGCATCTAGCATGGCTAGATGTATGGCAGTGAGGCATGGAATTGGCAGAAGAAGGATGAAAGTAAATTGAATGCCATAGAAATGAGATCTCTGAGACGAATGTGTGGTAAAACCATGTATGATCGTGTGAAAAATATTGAAATTCGTAAAGAATGCAAGGCTGATGTAAGCGTAATGAGTAAGATTAAGAAAAGATGGTTTGGGCATGTAGAGCGAATGAACGAAGAAAGGAGTGTAAGAAGAATGTATGACGCGAATGTGAATGGGAAAAGAAGCCGGGGACGCCCGAGGAAGACATGGCACGATCAAGTGAATCAAATACTTGAGTCGGGCCATGTCAGAAGTCGGAATAATAGAAGAGAATGTATGAGACGATGTATGTATGTGAATGAAGCAAGAAGTGTATGCCAAGATCGAGTTGTTTGGCGGTCCGTCCTCTCTGCGGGGAAACGGCGTGATGGTTGGTTAGTTAGTTAGTTAGTTGTCAAGTGGGACATGAATATTCACTAAGAGATGTTCTGCGAATAATAAAAACTATAAATCCGTGTAGAACTTAATAGTAACTTTAAATAAAAAAATAAATGGACTTACACAAAAACAATTAAAAGGTAAACAAGTTCATGCGATGTCTCTTTAACGTCAAATGTTGACCATTAAAAATGAAATATATTGAAAAACAAAAGAGTTCTTTTGAAGTACTTTATTACTGAAGAGAGTGAGGAAAAACAGACCGTTTAGTTGAAGCCTACCTTTTATGAAGTCCTTGGCGATTGACATAGCAAACACCCTCGCGGGCAGCGGCGTGACATGACGCAAGCCCCACTCGGCGGTTATGACACGGCAATAGACTCGGTACTAACGCCGCAAGTGTAAACTTCCCTTCACAGATAAAATAAAGCTATCCGTGTGATTTGTGATTACGAGGACCGGACCGAGAACAACTAGACTCAACTTCTTTTTTTTTTAAATTTATAAATTAATTAAAAATTAGTTTGTATTCACCACCTTATTAATAAACACATATCTACATGTTTCTAAAGCGATGCTTTCTCCGTCGGGAATATATAGAATAATAAAAAAATAATAATGTATTATAAGTATAGACAAATGATAAACGTAAACAAAAGTTGATTAAAGTAAGTAAGTAATTAACCAAAAAATATGAATAAAGAAATTATTATAAAATTGTAATAACAAATTTGTATTAGAAATTATAAAAGAAAATATTTTTATTATTAATATGAATAATTGTTATTATTTAAACACCTTAGGTGTTCCTTAACTGTAATACTGGAATTTCTAGGAAAAAACTTCTTTCTTAAGTTTTGGGAATTCTTGCTTGTCGTTTGGGTGCCATAATTGATTAGAAATTAATGCCTTGTGGCGACTATTACTACCTCTAAACACAGAAACATTAATTTGAACATTTTATTTGATTCTAAACATTTATTTTTTCAAAATATATCAGAATAATAAAGTTCTTAAGTAGGTAACTACTTATGTTATACATTTTGAAAATATTCTACCCGACAAACCTTCGTCTTTTGAATATTTAATCTAACCAGAGCGATATATCTATGAGCTAACCTCAATACAACATGGCGAGTTCAATGTTTTTCATACTAATTTTAAAACGTAATAGAAACAGTTTTACATATTGAATTTCATTCAAACTACTCTCTAAGCCTTCCCATCACTAATAATAACAAGCTGTTCTATTTTCAGCGAAACCGGTCTAGTAATTTTTTAGAGAAAACCGAGATAGACAGTCACAAATATTCATGTTTATATACAGAGATTTCGAATGGGTGGTATTTTTTTAATTATGCAGAAACTAAATCTCTCAGCTTTCATCTTTGCAACAAGTAGCATTCCATGATTTTTCACTTACACGAGTATTAGCTTTAATAATTCTTAATATGTACACAACTTTATGAAGGATGTATAAGGCGTCGCTGAACTAAGCAGTTTTTAGGCGATGTCAACTGTCAAACTTAATTTCCGATTGCAGGAGTGCTGGCGGAGGTCGACTAATAACCGATAATGGTGATAAAAATATGTTGATAATTTTAAGACGAATGAATGATAAACTTCCGTTCATTCTCCTTCAATCAACTTACAATGCATCGTATTGATGGAGGAGCTTGGCATAGCAAGGTTAAACGGAGCTCCGGCCCTGATCGCTACATTTTTAGAGTGCTCCTAATATAAACTGTCTGTTTATTTTTGACAGTATCCGTTTAATTTTCCATTCACGTAAACAAACGCGCATGGCGAGTAGCGTGCTAGGCGCATGCGCGGACCGCCAGAGAAAATAAACAATCTCTCGTTACACCTTCCCGCACTGAAGAGACAAACCGATAGAAATGCGTTTGTTGTCCGTTTGTCATCAGTAAGCCCAGATTTTGCTTGCTTCTAATGAAATTTACAAACATTTTTTAAACATCAATATTATTTTTGAACTAATCATCAATTTCGTTGACCTGTCTGAGGCCTGTATGGCAAGCATTAAGCCACTCATTTCGATTAGAAAGGGAGATACTGCGTTTTTAATTGCGAACACCAATCTGCAGTTCTTTTCCGAGCTTGATGAAATGTTTGCCGGAGTAGGATTTTGACTTGGCTACTGTTCAAAGATCACACTTCTGGGAATGATCTGTTCAGTGCCTTCCCGCCTGCAACTAACTGAACGGAACCAAGAATCAAATAGATGTATCGGATATTCAATGAGACAACTGGCTACCGGTTACCTTACGTTGAAATTGATAATGTCTAGGTGACCCTGAATCTCATTATCCAAGATATCCAGCTACGTATTTGCTTCAGTATTTAATAGATTCGTTTTACATAGATATTGGTGGTTTACAAAACAAAAACAATAACGTTGGATGGTTTTTTCCTTAGAAAAATAAAATATTAAAAATATCCACGCATGTTGATCTTTTATTCCATTGGCAGATAGGGAAGAGGAAGGCTGGGAATTACCTGGTTTATAGCTTATCGCTGAACACGGCTTCATTTCAAGCGAAGTTATATTTTGAATAGTGGTCATCGAGTGATACAGCAACTATCTACAACTCTGGAAAGTGATGCGAACGCAATATATATTGTAGTTTTGTATTCATTACTACGTCATTCTTTACTATGTATATGCGATGGTCAGAAATGACGGAATTCAACAAGATCTCGGTAGCTCAATTGGTAGAGACGCAAGTTCTGGATAGACTAGAGGTTTTGAGTTTGAGTCTAAGTCGCGACCGTTTTATTTTGTGTGTCCTGTTTCATATTTTCATTGAAAGTAATTAAATAAATCTTTATTTACGCACACCGGGTTTCAAATACGCGACCTTTGGATCCGGGGTCAAATATCTTAACAGCTTGGATACGGGAGACATCAAGAGTTGAAACAACCCAGTCAAATAAATTACCTTTTTACCATGGAATTTGGTACAAAATCCAATATTAATAATGTTGTCCTTTAACATTAACCCTTTTCACAAATAATATGTGTGGGCCATAGTTTAATGGGGAAACATTTAATCCGTGAACCCTTGCGCTCAAGTGCCTATGCGATAATTCCCGCTTTGATTGAATCTTGTTATGCCATTAATACAATAATTTAATTAATAATGTCCGGCCAATTATTGCGTTCCTGAGAGGGGCGTTAAGTGCTGGGATGTGGCAGTTATGTTGTATTGACTATTATTGACAACATGTATCAAAGTGCTTGCTTAGTCGGTAGGCGCGGAGATATAGAGCTAGATAATACTACATTTAGTGACATGTTATATATCGTTTAATAATTAATTTTAATTCAATTTTGAAATAACTTATTGAAGATTATAAACTTCATTGTAATATATTGCTTAATCATTGAAGATAATATTAACAACTATCAAAATGTAACATGAAACAGATCGTAAGAGGTATTTTAAATTTAAATCTTTGTAGGCAAATTAAATTACGTACTAGGTAAATCTATATATGAAAATAAATGTTTGTCTTTGAGTTCTCAATTTTCTCTAAAATTATTAGACCCTTTTCGCTAGTTTAGGTTTTTGCACGGTTGGTTCTTATCAGTGTCGGGAAGGTTTGGAGAGTAGTTTGACTGAAATTCAATGTGTAAAACTCTTGCTATAACATTTCCAAATTGGTATGAAAAACATTTAAACCGCTATGTTGTATAGAACTTAGCCAATAGTTATACCACCCGGGTTAGCCATAGATTACATATTCAAAAGAAGAAGGTTTATTTGAGTAGAATATTTGACGGCCTCCATGGTCGAGGAGTAAGGCTCTCGACTACGAATCCGAAGGTCGCGGGTTCAAATCCCGACGTGCGTAAGTACCATAGTTTTTATTTAATTAATTTGTGTTGTTTCACAATTAATTCATTTAAAAATAATATACATTATATTTGCGCACCTTCCAGAGTGGAAGATACTCTCAGTATCGCCCTGGTGAAATACCACCATTCAGAATTGAAACGTTACTTGAAATGTCTTTAAGCCGTGTTTGGTGACCAGATCTGAATAGCCAGTTATTCCCCACCTTCCTCTTCCCCTTCTTCTTCCCCTACCCAATACCTTCAGCTTCACAACATTACCCAATTTGGAATGCCATAATCTCACTGGCTCCAGACGGTTGGGAGCAGTTGGGACTCTTGTGCGGTATTCATATATAAAAAATAAAAAATAAATTTAAAAAATGGAAAACACAAGTAGGTACATACTTATGAACTTTATTTTTAGGTACATTTTGATAAAATAAATGGTTTATTTCTTTGCTTAGAGAAAGAATTCACAAGTTCACAACTTTATTCCAAAAAATAAAATATTCTCGACCAACGCCAGCTAATTTTTAATAAAATTTAACGATGCTAAAATTTTACTTGTTTACAATCTATTATACATACAAACAGGTCTGCCTTATAGTTAATATTATAGAATAACAATGTATTTGCAATTTTTTTCAGGATAACAATATTGTATACACAGCTTAAAATACCACAGCCACTAATATCCGTGATTTAAGCGCATGCACGATTGCACGCGCCTTTAAAAGACCTATTAACCAAGATTTGCATTGTTATAACAATAGAGTTTTGTGAAATAAAATTTATGTTTTATTAGCATTGCATTTGGTTTCGCATTACTATGCAAGAAATTAAGCAATATATCAATATGTAGGTACACTGTACAGATCTTTTCACTAACGACCTAATCCTCCTAATATAACATTAATTAATAAAGTAAGGAAAATTATATATTCATCGCTTCTCAGTATGTTCACATTATCAAAACAATACAACACATTTCAATAAATCAATTAAGACAACATTGTCACTTAAATACGAGTAAACACATTATAAATGTGAAAACCTTACAGAATTCAGAATTTTAATTATTTCTAACTAAATCGTTTTAAACCGATAATAAATCATTATTTTTACAAACCCGTCCAAATTAGAATTGGGTGGGAGTAAATAAAATCATATAAATAAGTCGTCACAGTGTGGATTAACCGCAGCTTGAAAATGCCCTTAATCGCCGAAACAGCTGTCATAATAATAAACACTAAAAATACTTTCAGAACTTAATAATAACATTATTAAATTTGATTTACATTAAATTTAATAAAAAATCAAATTAAACAAACGAATTAAACACAAAAACAACTATTAATTGATAAACTAAAGTTTTTAAGACAAGATTTATGTGCATAGCGCAAAGGGTAACAATTATTTTTATAAACAATAATTATGAGCCTGAAACACTCATCCAAATTGAAAAAAAAAACCTTCCGAGAAAAGATAAATGTCGCCGACAGGACTCGAACCTGCACCCTTCTGATTGCCGGTCAGATGCTCTACCGTTGAGTTACGTCGGCTTATCGCAAACCCGCCAAGTTAATCAATATATACTAGTGTTTCATTCAATAATTACTGTTTTTATTATATTTCACCTGGTAGAGCATCTGACCGGCAATCAGAAGGGTGCAGGTTCGAGTCCTGTCGGCGACATTTATCTTTTCTCGGAAGGTTTTTTCAAGTCCAGCAAAATTTGGCTTAAGGAATTAACGGAAGAAGAACCTAGTATTCTTAAAACAACATCATAGAAGTTACTGAAAATACACTACACAAACCTTGAAGTTGAAATATAGAAGTCGCTGAAACTCCCTTATTCAAAACCTAGTTCGCCTGCGCACAGGATCTCCTACTGAGGAGGACTATAAAAAAAATTCCAATATATTATACTTTAACTAAAAATGTGAAAATTATATATAAATTAGAATACGTATATTTTTTAATGTATTCTTTTAACCATTTTCGTCAATTATTATCGTCAGATGACGCTCTATCAGTTGTCGTTTTATTAGGAAGAATTTTTCGGTAAACTTTAAGACAAGTTATTTGTTGATATAAATGTTGGCTGTACATATATCACCACTAGCGATGCGTGGGTTTATGTCCAATGGTTTACGAAATCTACATGTACCGAGCCTATGGAGTGTTATGTGCAAAATCATTTGGTGGGGTGTATGTGCGCGCCCGATTATCCGCGTTCCTCTCCGGCGGCGGATATTCGAGAGTGTACTCCCGCCGCGGGTGGAGTCATAAATCTAAAAGTGAATTTAAAATATCATGAATATGAAGTTGGAGTAATCGATTGTTCAATGTGTTTCGTGACGCGGCCGGTCGCGGAATAATCATTCCTATGCAATATCGTGGACTTGCGAAAGGGAGTGGAGGAGTGGCTGCATGCCTATTAGAATACGAAAAATATAGTCAATGGCCAGTGTGAATAAGTCATCAAAGGATAGACTCAACGTACGTAATTTTATATATATATATATATATATATATCTCAAATTACATTATTTGTGCTCTTCGGGAAAAGATCCTAACTGGATTAAAAACCCTAACCAAGGATAGGAAAAAGGACTAATATTTGGTTATAAACAATTTACTAAAGTGGCTTTGTACTGTATTTAATATGTTATTAATTATTTGCTGCATCCTCTTCGAGCTGCATCCCCGAGTTTTGTCGTCGGCTTATAGAGTTGAGTGATACGTAACTCAATCTTATCAATATTACTCAATAATACTATATTATAGATATTCTACCATACTATGTCAATACTAGCTTTTTTCCCTTCTATTTGTTGTATAATGCCACTTAATATGAACTAAACTTGTCAATTTGACTGTCCTAAAACAGGATTTGTTCCCAGTTAGGCAGTCAAAGCTTTCTTACATTTTATTGTTTAATAATGTGTGTTTCAAATATATAAATATTATTATTATTAAGTTAAGCCATTTAACTGTATAATCAAATCCCCCCTCATTGAAACAACTTGCAAAGAGTACAAATAAATCAAACAAAAAAGTTTCGGTATTGACCAAACAAAAAGTGCCTACACAATATTTCCAGAACTTAATAATAACAAATCAAACATAATGCAACACTATTTTCATTAAATTATAATATTAAAAAAAAATTACTGCTATATTTTTTAACCAAATTAAAATAACCTAAAACAAAACATTTTAATTTTTTTTTAAAAGCGTGTACACATCAGCACAGGTTCCTGTAAGGTGTGTTTTTTTTTTAAATTTTTTTTTATTAATTTAAGATATTTACAAAAATATAAGGCAAAAAGTCCCGATAAACTACTTCTTAGTAGTTTGTCTCACCGGAGCTTGTTATTCAAAACCTTATACTAAATTTACAGTTAAGGTTAAGTTATAAAATTATATTAAATAAAAACATATGTAAAACTTAAAACATAAATATTTCGTAAGAATCTTGCTCAAAAATATTTCTACAAAAAAATAGGTACATAAAGACAACAATAAATCGTACATAAAATAATATCTCCCAATTATCTAACACAAATATTTTCATTCAACTGGCCAAGTTTTAAATATATTTATTAACAGGTTATTATTATTATCTCATCAGGTGACATATTCACCACAAACTATGAAATATATAACACATAAACCGTTTATAGTACCTGCCCATCATGTCTAACTTTGTGCTTCACAGTGTATTATTTGTAAAATTCACATTAAATTTACATGTGAACTGGAAGGAAGACCGGCATCATGCACTCTCCAGCCAGTGGAACAAGCATCGCCAAAAAGCATAATATTTTCATTTATTATATGAAGATGAGCACAAATTTTCAATATTTTTCGATCATTCTCTGAATAATGTAATTTACCAAGCCAAACCCAAAAAATATTTCGTAAGCAGGAAATTCAATAATTCGTACAGTAAGTACATCCAAGCATTTTTATAGCCCAACTGTCCATTTTTCTGGGCTTATAAAAAGACCGCTGAAAAAGATCTTTATAAAAGAAGTTAATATGTGTTCTATTCGTAGTATTTTATTAAATAATCTATGAAAAAATCTATAGTAGCAATAGGCAGCCCGCTCACTGGGTAGAGAAGATTATCTCCATATTTATGTAACTCTAACCACAGTTGACACAGGAAGAGGTAGAAATGTTCCCTGGCACTGTATACAATAGAAATTGCAATGCGATACACATATACCAAAAACATGATTTTGAAGATTGGGGACCAATCCGTCGCCTTAAATCGCCCTATTCAAATGCAATTCGAAAACTGGCGAGTATCGTGGTTTCGTAGCTCCTATGCAAACCCACAGTCGAATATCGCGTCGTGTTGATGCTCACACATTCGGATATTGGATTGTTTCATGACCCGTGAGAGCGTGATGGATCCCAGAATTATCCCCCCCGTTCCTACTAGACCTCCCCCCCTCCTCCTTCAACAACCCACTAGCCCGATCTTATCCGAATATTGGAAATGTGACCGTTTTCAATTCATTCGACTACTGGTATCGATTGTGTGGATAGCCGGCATGCATATTAAAAATGCACTACGGATTGCACAAAACATGTATCCAAACGGTAGCTCAATTAACTCAACTAACTCCATAATATTCGACGATAAGCCTTTGCATTTTTGACATTTGAACAGTTTCCGTTAAACGCCAATTCTCGGCCCATTTCAGATTGTGATAATTTATAAACCAGTACGGTAACATTATACTGTTATAATTGTCAGCTGATCACAAATTGATAAAAAGCTGAACGGCCTAAGTTATTTGATTAGATTTGAGATGATGGTCAGCGAATATGATGAAATGGCGTTTGCGAGACCGGGCACACAAGCTAAATATATTTGGGTCGTGACAGGATTAAAGAAATATATTCCTCATCCTGTGGCGAGGCATCTTGGTAACATGTAAACTCTGGTAGGTAATTAATTAGCTCTTTGAAGCGTGGTACCAGTTAATATTATTCGCTTTAAAGCTATTACCACCCACTCGCCACTCGCTGCCACTCGCTGCTACTCGCTCCTTACCGGCTGCTCGCTAGTCGCAGTTTCGCGGAGAAGACGCACTTTTATAATAATTTCCAGTGGTTACTAACAGTTACCAACCGACTTGCCGACGCAACGGTCGTAGCACTAGAACTAAATACACTTTACAAACGTTTACTTTGTAGTAGCGATGAGTCGCTCATGAACGAGCCGTTCATTTTGCCGGCTCATTTTATTTGTAGTATTATATACGGCCTATATGGGCTATTACATATTTAGTTATAATAGTCATACAGGTGCAAAAAATATCACAGTAGGTACATAGATCAAATAACCAACAAATATAGGAATAACATTAGTGTAAGTACCATTCCAAGTAATTAGCTACAGAGGCGAATATTCAAAACATATCTCACATTCACTGATATTTATCTCTAGACACATATTAATAATTGTTGAGGATGTTTGCAAAAATTGTGTGTTTGTATTTGTATTTCGAGCAGTTGAACAGTTGAGCATTTTGATGAGCTGAGAGCGTACGAGTCCTAGTAAACCGTACCACGGCTCAATTGAACTGTAAATCTTTTTGACAAACCTTGGAACCACTTAAGGTTATTTATTTATCTGTGAAGATAAACATATCTCAGATGTTCGATAGTATTCTTACGTATTTCCATGATGACGCGTCTTTAAATAAGGTCCTTTGTTATAATTTCTTTACATAAAATCATCGTATACGTGTCAAATTTCTATATCGCTAAAATATAACGACGACCGTGTAGAGAAAAATAACTGCATTTACACGTGCACAGGCACTGTATTGTACGTGAACGGCGCCTGGTACCATCTGGAAGTTTTGTACCTACACCTATACGCTGGGAGTCTATATATGAACTGAGGTATGAGCTCGTGAACTACATTTTTTTATTGTTAGACAGATTACAATATCTACAGCTAACAAAGGTCATATTTTACATTAAGAAACATATTACCAAAACGAGAGACCGTCAAAATTAACTTTTTTTTTCTTTTTTTATTCAACATTTTTTAGCTTCCTGAGCTGACAAATTTAGATATATCTTGCAAATATTTAACAACAATTTCATTTTCCTCCACTTCTACGTCCGATTCTTCTTCCGAGTCTATCAGACTACTCGGGCAGCTTTGCTCCCAAGAGTAGTCAGAGCCGATGCTCATGGAGGTATCTGTGTCCTCCCATTCGGAGTACTCGCTTTCGTCAATATTAGAAATAACGTTACTGGTGGTGTTATTGCCTGCTGTAGAGACTTCTGGTTTAGTTGGCGCGACAGCCGCTTTCAACTTCGGAAAATTCTTCAAATGGTCTTTGAAGGGAGAGTTTTTGGTGAGCGGGTTATCGCGCAGGTCTATGAACACCAAGCCGGTCATGTCGCGCAAATGTCCCAAACTTTCTTCAGACAATGTTAACTCTGAAATTTGGTTACAATTCAGGTACACATACTTCAGGAGGGAGCATTTGAGGATTTCACATGGAAAAATATTGAACTTGTTTTTAGATAAATTCAAGTGAATGAGACTACCCAAACTTCCAAAACCTTCTGGTAAAATTGTGAGAAGATTATTTTCTAAAGTCAGCCACGAGAGTCTTGTTAGCTTGCTGAAAGATAGCGGGAGTTCGGTAAGTTTGTTGGATCTGGCTCCGAATGATTCCAGCAGCGCCAAGTTCCCGATGGTTACGGGAAGTTCGTCTATTTCTATGGCATTGCACCACAGGTTCTGTAGGTTCTCCAGCATGCCCAGTTCCGGCGGCAACTTCTTCAGCGGGTTATGGCTGACGTTGAGGCTCTCAAGATTATACAGAGTGCCTATGTCAGAAGGCAGATGATCCAACTCGTTGTAATCCAGAGCGAGAGTATTCAACAGGAATAATTGTGAAATTTCAGGATCCAAAGTGGAAATTTTATTTTTCTGCAAATACAACTTCTCAAGATTGCAGCATTGAAAAAGCGCTTCGGGAAGTTTGTCCGCGTTAAATCTCGATACGTTTAGATATAAAGACTTTTTTTTATTTGCTTCGTCTATATTTATTATAAACTGGTGTGCAAGAAAAATATTGTACAGAAAATTCATATTTAGCACGAATTTAAATGGTATACGCTTCAAATTTCACTCATTAATTTTGAAATATGCAGTGACATTACAAAAAATATTTTGCACGTAAATTTGACAATCAAAAATGTTATAATGTTGATTTTCAAAAGAGTTCTATTTAGATTATGTCTAAAAAAATATCAATCAAGGGAATAAAATAATACATTATTCGGTACCTACTGCACTTGGTACACTGCATGTGTCCACAGAAAGTGAACGCCATTGCAATGTTTAACCGAGGAAATAATATGTCCTCCACTTTGTAAGTAAAACCAAGCGATAAATAAAGCACAAAATGTGTTCAGTATAAATGTACGAGTACAAACAGCTTCAACGTGTGCTTGCATTATCAACGCTTTGAGTTTAATATCTGAATGAAGATTCGAGCTGCAATAATATGGTTTCCAAATGGAGTGCGTACGGTTCGGCCCACGCGAACACGGTAATAATACTGCCGCATCCTAGCGAGAAGAGAATAAATGCGAGAAGATGCAATTATTGTGAATCGGCTTATTTTAACCCTCACTGTTATATTAACTAACTAACCATTTTCGCCGATGATCGAACTACATTGAATGAGGTGTAGAATGAAACGCCCCAAGCTCGATGAACAATATAAATTATAACCCAGGAGTACCCATGAAACACGTGAAACCACCGATTCCATGACAATTCAACACATATTTTAAATGTGACATAAAGTGATTGAAAGTATGAATTTTACGAAAAACTAGCTTGAAAACCTAACCTAACCTAATTAAGCTTATAAAATAAAATAATAACTTTGTGGAGTCATATTCATCGATTTAATAATAATTACTTTTTAACTATTTTTTATGCATTGCTATTTTATTTTCATTAATAATTAAAATATATTTTTTTTTAATTTCACATGGAATTTTTTTTTATTTAGTATTTTGAAATTTTTTTATTTATCAATTATTTTTACATTGTTAATGAATTACTGACCTATTTCATTACTTTTTTAATTTGTTCTATTTTCTTAATATTGTCTATACTTTTCATTATTTTTATTAGGTAAATTATTTATCCTGAAGAGGGGAGCTCTCTCCTGAAGAAATTAGATATTTACATACTCGTACAGCGGTTTTAAACAAAGGAATCGTTATTAATTTAATAATAATAGTAATTAAAATTAAAAAGTTTAAAAAGTTTTCCGATTCATACGCGTGTTGAATTATCCAGTCACCGAAACTACCAACATGTTAACTTAGAGCATACACCGTATCCGCTATGGTCACGCAAGGTGGGTGACCAAAAACCTGAAAAAAGTGTAAATTGCTGTTTGCGAACACTGCTACCTGGTTGTTGATAGAGAGTTTTATTTGGGGAGTTTGTCGGCCAAACAAGCCATTGCAAGCCGTGTCAACTGTCAGTGTGTTGTACACTCGTTTATAGCACTTAGCCGATACAGAAATGATTTATCTAGTTTAATGAAGCAAACAAAACGGAATCACGCGGACTGTCACAACAGAGTTCACGCGGATTAACGGATTGCTTTGCCAATTTACACGGCACTCTGGGTTTTGTTTTGTTTACAACGTTTATTTATTTATTATGTAGGTGCAGAAAAGTGTGACATGTAAAATTTTCAAGAAATAAAGTTTTCACTGTCCAACTACGTATATTTTCCCATTTTAAGACAGTCAAATTAACATAAATCACCTGATATTTCTGATTATTGTTTGTGATGTAGGTGTGGTCGAGTATTAGTATGTTTGTGATGTAGGTGTGGTCGAGTATTAGTATGTTTGTGATGTAGGTGTGGTCGAGTATTAGTATGTTTGTGATGTAGGTGTGGTCGAGTATTAGTATGATTGTGATGTAGGTGTGGTCGAGTATTAGTATGTTTGTGATGTAGGTGTGGTCGAGTATTAGTATGTTTGTGATGTAGGTGTGGTCGAGTATTAGTATGTTTGTGATGTAGGTGTGGTCGAGTATTAGTATGTTTGTGATGTAGGTGTGGTCGAGTCTCAGTATGTTTGTGATGTAGGTGTGGTCGAGTCTCAGTATGTTTGTGATGTAGGTGTGGTCGAGTATTAGTGTGTTTGTGATGTGTGTGGTCGAGTATTAGTATGTTTGTGATGTAGGTGTGGTCGAGTATTAGTATGTTTGTGATGTAGGTGTGGTCGAGTATTAGTATGATTGTGATGTAGGTGTGGTCGAGTATTAGTATGTTTGTGATGTAGGTGTGGTCGAGTATTAGTATGTTTGTGATGTAGGTGTGGTCGAGTATTAGTGTGTTTGTGTTTTGGGATGAGAAGTTTAATTATAGTTGTGATAAATTTATTATTTTACTTATCTCTGTGAAAGTGTTTAACAAATTTACGAAGAACGCCTGGAATTTTCATTCTCCATGTTTACAAAAAAAAAAACAACAAAATTTCTTTTACAAATGCTATTGCCAAATTTTACGATCTCAGCCTTGCACTGTCCGCTATCGGGGCAGACGTTAAGAAGTATAGACAACTTAATGATTAGTGTAAACTCATCTCTTTTTAAAGCCATATCTAATATAATACAATATGGAACTCCAGTGAAAAATATAATGGCTTTAAAAATACATATTCATATTGATCAGTAAACGCCGATTCTGAATACATAACATTTATTATATGTAATCATGCGTAGAATTTATAAATTATTATTTTAAATCGAATAAAAAATCATCACAACAAAACACCTTGTTATTTTGTTACCATTTAATTGGAACATCTGACGTCACGTGCGTATTCTTTTTTCAAATTAGTATGGACATTTTTATTAATCGATTTTATTTTGTATTTTAAAAACGTATTTTTTTAAACTTAATTTGGGTGACTTTAAGCTCTATAATTGTTGTTCAATATACAAAAAAACTATTATTAATGAAAGAAATTGGATTATTTTTGAACAAACCAATTATCAATACGGATATTATGATAATGCGAACGATAAATACTAATAATACTGCGTGTTAAAGTTTCTAAAAAGGTATATAATTTTATTACTTACGTTAAGTTATGGTTTACCATGAATATAATATAAAATTATGTACGGTAAAGCTCATCCTTATTTTGACATTTGACCTTCTAACATCAAAATTAATAAATACCGACCGGCCATAGGTTTGGAGCGTTTTAGCGGGCTTTGAAAAATTGAAACTTTGAACATTATTTTATCTATAAAAACTATCTTTAAAAAAAAAACATATATGCTGATATTTAAGTTTGAATTTATAAAAAAAAATTATAATTGGACTGGAGTTCCTTATTGCAAACCCAATTTACAATTTACATAGAGAAGCTTGGCGGCTAGTGCTTGGTGGCTAGAGTCATTGACAGAAAATGTTGGATCTTTTCGGAATACATTATTTAAAACAACTCTCATTTAGCCACCGACCTTCTATTAATCTAATATCAATAACAAATAAGAATAAAGTAGTAACTGCAACTTCATGTGATATGCATTGTTTTCTAATAGTGAATCCTGTTCGTGCAACATATACCTTCCCAAGCTAAAACTTTATAATATAACTTGCCATGTAAGTATGTTTCTGTATCTGGTAGTATAAATAAGATAAACTCTAGCGAGTAATATTTGCTCCACGCCCTTAAGATGATTTTTCACAAAAACGGCGTTATACAAGTCATCCGATTAATATTATAAAGCGCATAAAGATTAGATGCGTACATAACGCAGAGCCGGTACGGCCTACACCCTGAACCATTAGTTTAATCAGAGCCAACGTGTCGTGGCGGGTCCATTCCGATAAGTGGAACGGCCCAAGTCACGTTTTAATGTGCACGTATGTTGTGGGTGCGCGATATGCTATTCGCACATGCACCCTTTTACTAAACACTCGAGTGACTTATTTTACGACCAATAAAGTATCGAAATGTGCAAGCATTCGCATCTCGTTCGGAGTAGTAAGTTATGTAGTGATTTTTATGAAGTGATGGAGGAATGTCTGAAACTGGGATGGTATTACAGAGGAATTATTTAAACTCGGATGGTATTATGGAGGAACGACAACGATAAATGATTTAACTTGTAGTTTTTAAACTTTACCTTAATAGGATAGCTAGATACTGTCGATATTGTTAACGAAAACTCGGATCCATCAAGAAGTAAGGGTTTGCTTTAAAATGGCCAAGAGCATGTATGCATCCATCTCGGACAGATGGGGTAACCAATATAAAAGTTCATCGTCAAATCATCAAACGCTGTAATAAAAGTAAGAAAACTAGAACATTTTGGTCAGAATATGGGGAACAACAAAGAGAAACTTAAAAAAATGATTGTAGAAACGTAGTAAAGTAGATAATATTTTTTCATTTTCATCAATAATTTTCTCATTTTTCGACATTATTTTTTTTTATAAAATTTAGCAATTTAGCAAGATATTCATCATTGCTCCGCGAATTATATACAATTTAATCAATGGTTGCAGTGAAGAACGAAATATTTCGTTTACTCCTGGGGTAATGCCTCCGTCCCCTCCTGCCCCTCGGGGTCCTTGTCAATGGGAGAGAAGAGGAATACTTTTATCTCGAATGAATCTCAACTTTTAGATGTTTTAAATGAAGGTTGAAAAAGCCCTGTGTTCGGTGTTCCATCCGCCCGGCACGTCGGCCATGTTTTCCGGTGACTATCAATGGGGTTTTGGAATGTTGTTTGATCTGTGATTGAACTGATATAAGTACCTACTTCAAAAAAGTTTTGCGTTTAATGAGAAAATCGGTAGATACATACATTACGCGTTCGATCATATAATACTTTTGAATGGTTTCCGCAAAAACTCATATTCTAATCGAAACTTCAAAGACCAATTTGAAAGAAAGAAAGTCGAATGAATGAAAATGGCAGCCAGGCATATTTCATTTATTTTATTTATTTGAAACACATATTATTTAACAATAAATAGTAAGAAAGCTTTGACTGCCCAACTGGGAACAAATCCCGTTTTAGGACATTTAAATAGACAATTTTAGTTCATATTAAGTGCTATTATACAAAAATAGAAGGGAAAAAAGCTAGTATGAAAAAAAGTGTGATAATTAAGTATAAGGAGATGTGAAGTTCAGAAAAGAATAATTGTGTATACCTAATAATTTGAGTATAGTATCAATATAGAATCATAGTTCAAATAGAAAACAAAAAAACAGTATTTGTTTACGTATACCAGATAATTTGAGTATAGTATAATAGTTAAGTATTTATGAAGTGAAAAGAATTATGTATGTGTTTGATAGGAACTGGTTGGTGCTATGAGGAAAAAAGTGCATTTAAAATTGAGTACTAAAAAAAAGATAATATTATTGACTAATATTGATAAGGTTGAATTACATACAGATTCGGATAAAACCATGCATGATCAATATTCGATAGGTTTAAAGACTGATGTAAGCATGATTTAAAGAGATATTTAGGTTTTATAACAAATACGGAATTAAGAAGGACGAGACAACCATTAATTCGCTTATACACGACTATAAGTCGTAATAACTCTTTCTACTCGATTGGCCCTTTCATACACTTAGACGTAAGTTCCGCACAGTTAGCACATGTACGGTGGATTGAAGAAGCAGTCAGGGTCGCCCTGGAAAGACGTTGCTTGTTCAAACAAATTAAATATTTCGCCAAAAAAAGATTTAAAGGTCAATTCCTTCAAGAAACTTGTAAAAATACGATATTTTTTTGTAAAACCTAAATATTATACAGTATTTATATATACAGCATTACTATCATGAAGGATATGTGCTAGCTGATGTGTACCCGCCCTTGTTCGGGATTTTTTTGTTGTTGTTTTTTTTTTAATAAAGTTATGAAATTGTGATCTCTTGCTTGTCGTTTGGGTACCATCATTTATTTTACAGCGAAAGTAATGCCTCGTCACGACTATTCGTATTTCTAAACAAGAAACATTCATTTGAAAATTTTGTTTATTTCCAAAAGTTTGTTTTTTTTCAAAATATATCTAAAAAATAAAGATTTTAATGGTACTTACTTGTGTTTTCCATTTCGAAAATACTTATAAATCCAAACAAACCATCTTCTTTTGAATATATAATCCGTGGCTAACCAGAGCGTTATATCTATGGGCTAACCTCAATACAACATGGCGGGTTCAATGTTTTTCATACTTTTTTCATAACGTTATTGCAACAGTTTTAAATATTGGATTATATTAAATATACTCTCTGAACTTTTCCGACACTAATACGAACAAACTGTGCTATTTTCAATGAAACCGGCTTAGTAGTTTTCGAGAAAATTGAGGACAGTCAGACAGACAGACAAACATTCATTTTTATATTATTATTGAAATTGAATATATTCTAATTATAATTACAATTCTACACTTCTCTTTAAGGCAATGCTTATGTAGAGAAGCGGAAAGTACATAACGAAAATACTTGTTTAGATAATAATGTTTCCTGAAAGTGTAACAAGAAAATTATACTTGGAAATGTTTACATTATATAGTTACAGGGTTGGTTGTTTACATAATGGAAAAATGTAGGTACATAGGTACGTAGGCCAAAAGTTTTGAATGAATTGAGATTACAGTAAACATAATATAATATCTAAGTACAGTGTGAAGCTATAAATTTATCGTGGAGCACGATGGTACAATTTAATAGGGTGTCTGTGTATTGTTTTTAGTTTGCTTAAGTGTTTTTTAATTGCGTGTCTTCGGGCAGGTTATAAGATGAAGCAACGGAAATGAAGATGTCTTAAGGTTTTTGAATATGAATGCGTTGACGACTGGCGCTCCCTACCCACCCCTTTGGAAACAGCTCGATTGTGTGACGGTACATGTGTTATCCACCCTACTACATCCGTAGTTAAAGCCATCCTACGGGGTGGTTGGAACCTTTAAAGGCCAAGGAAAGCTTCCCGCGGTGTGAGAGGCGCGTGTGAGTGTTTTCCCCATCCCCCATCCTCCACCCCCCACAGCACTCCCCGCTACTCTAATGTACCATGTGTCTAGTCCCTAGTCTGGGTGTTACCAAGGCATAGGTCAACTGCAAAATGCATACAAAATATATGCTAAAGAGGGAATGGAAACATGTCTTCACGATCAATATCATAATTTCAAGAAAATCGAAGCCTAATTTAAACAGTCTGTTTCACTTTTTTTATTTTTTTATGCGAATACCGCACAAGAGTCCCAACTGCTCCCAACCGTCTGGAGCCAGTGAGACTATGGCATTCCCAATTGGGGAATGCTGTGAGGTTGAAGGTAGTGGAGAGGAGAAGGGAAGAGGAAGAGGAAGATGGGGAAATACCTGGCAATTCAGATCTGGTCACCAAACACGGCTAAAGCCATTTCAACCAACGTTTCAATTCTGAATTATGGTATTTCACCAGGGCGATACCGAGAGTACCTTCCACCCTGGAAGTGCGCAAATATAATATATATTATTTTAAATGAATTAATTGTGAAACAACACAAATTAATTAAATAAAATTTACTTTCCCACGCAGGGATTTAAACCCGCGACCATTGGATTCGTAGTCGAGAGCCTTACCCCTATATGCCTTACCCTACCACGGAGGTCATTCGTTCATTTCATCTTCGTTTATTCAAGGCAGACTAAATTAAAACAACCAAATATTGTCTATTTCGCGCGATTAAGGTTGACACAAACAACACAACATTTGGATTGTGTGTATTGGATTATATGTATTCAGAGGTGTCCTTGCCTAATGTCACTGAGAAACAGCCTCTTGGTTTGCTTAAGTGAGAAAGTTATATGAAGCATCGAAAAAATTAACTGCATGATTTTTTTTAACTTTGTTCAATTTTATTGGAATTATCTTTCATGAAGTCTAATAAAGGGTTGGAAACATGATGTATGCAAGCAATGCATCTGTGTATGCACACCGAGTCATGTCTCGTTCCACTTCGTATTAATACGTGTCCCTAAAAGTGTTCTTAGAATCTATATTAACTCAAATCGTCACATTATCACCGAGCGTTTGATATTCAAATGACATTTACTCCCGCACATGCTGGTCTTATCTGCCGGGAAAATGTCTGCGAAATTCCAACGGCGGCAAGTGGCAGAATGGCCCAACTTCCTTTAGACAGGGCTGGCGGCGGAAACGGGCGCGATAGGCCCGGGCCGGAAGCGCCCCGCCGCTAATGCGGGCCCGGAAAACATCCCCCGATATAACGAAAGCATTACAAACGCGTCGTTATATCGGGGGCGGTGGAGATTTGAATTTATCAAGCAATTTTGGGGTGTTAAAAATTTCAGGTTTATATTGTGCCAGTTTTAATATTCATTTTTTTTTATCTCGCTCGTGGAATATAAACCCGGGCCGCTGCCGCCGAGATTAAGAAATTTCAATAGCATTTTAGCAAGATTTTCAAAACGTAATTTTACAGTGATGATAAGGAAATTTGTTAGCGTGTTTTAATTCAAGATTTATTTTAAAGGTGGAGGCCGTTATTACGGAAACATTATTTTTAAATGTAGCCATTAATTGGGTCGGCGGGATATTATGACCGACATGAATTGTTTCCAGGAAGACATGACACGATCAAGTGAATCAAATCTTGTGTCTGATCATGTCAGAGCGGTAGTCAATCATTATTGCCCAGGTTAAAGATTAGCGTTCAGCCGTGTTTAGTAACCAGATCTAAATATTACAGTTATTTTTTACCATTATCTGTCTCATCCCCCCCCCCCCTCCCTACTCCCTTCGACCTCACGATATATCACTAGTCCCACGTACTCCGGGCAGTTAGTAGCAGTTTTTTGTTTATGTGAATATCGCATAAGAGTTACAACTGCACCCAATCTTCTGGAGCCAGTGAGACTATGGCATCCCCAATTGAAGAATGCTGTGAGGCTGAAGTTAGTGAGGTGAATAAGAAGAGGGGGAAGGGGAAGATGGGAAAATACCTGGCTATTAAGATCTGGTTACCGACACCGCTAAAAGGCATTTCGAACAACTTTTCAATTCTAAATGGTGGTCTTTCACCAGGGCGATACTGAGAGTACCCTCCACTCTTGAACATGCCCAAAAATACTACGTATTAGTTTCAATGAATTAATTGTAAGACAGCATAAATTAATTAAATAAAACTTAGTCTGTTTTGAACCCGCGACAATCGGATTCGTAGTTGAGAGCCTTACCCCTCGACAACGGAGGCCGTCTCATGCTTTATTCACGTGGAAAGAATTATTAAAATGACTTAAGAATTGGTGTAACGGAAAAGTTCGAAAGAAATTTAGACTCCTTTGCCGAATTCAGAGGATAAATTCAAATTCAAATAATTTATTTTCTCAAACTTTATTGTACATGTAAAACTATAAAATACAAACAATATAGCTCATAGGTACATCCCATTTCTATTGGGTTAGATATTTAAGTTAGGTTAGGTTAGGTTGTGAGGCGATAAGGTCAATAAACTACGACTATTATTATTATTTCTCGCCACCATTAAATTAAATATACCGACGAGGAACACAAGACAAAATGTAGCATTTTTCTGCAACACTTACACAACCATCTATCAGTCTCATTCATTAACCGATAGGATGCATGATGAGGTTTGGAGGTTTTGTTGATGTATTTGCTGACTCCATTTATACAGTAAAGCGAAATCTGTACCAGCACTTTGATGAATCCTGCAATATGTAATATTGTAGCTTGGATATGATTTGTGTTATATTGTTTTGGTTTTCTATTTTACTTTTGAAAAAGATTGTTCAGTTCTTTCTGGTTTAGAATCTCTATTTACTTCTAATTTTCAATAGGTCTTTATATTATGTTCTAAAAACTGTATTATCAAAAAAATAAATAACTAAATGAATTAAAAAAATAGTTTGTATTTACATGTTTCAAAGCGATGCTTTCTTCATCGGGAATATAGGAGTATAGAATACTAAAAATAGTAATATCAAATAAAACAAATACAACCTAAAAATACAACTGGTTTACATTTGGACAAATTTGAAATTTTAGTTATCAGAAAAAGGGTTAATATTGAATTAAATTTAATACGTAATCTTTTTTTTACTAGGTATCTCTTGGATTTATTTTCATATTCATTTTAATAATAAAAATAAAAATAAATGAATTTCATAAATGAATTTATTATTCAATGTTTTATAATATTTTTTTATTAACATTTTTGATTTATTACTTACCTACATTAATAATTTTTTTTTATGTTTTTAAATTGTTTATTCTTACGTTATTGTGTTCTATGTTTATCATTTGTGTATACTTGACATTATTATTTTTTAGTATTCCATATATTCCTGGTGAAAAAAATATCGCTTTCGAAGTTTGTATTAATAACGTGGTGAATACAAAATACTTTTTAATTTATTTATAATTAAAGAAATATTCGTAATAAATTAAGAAACTATTAGTATTTTTTCTGGATTAATAAAAAGTTGAGTATCTTAGCTAAACTTTGAAATACCGAGATTGGTGGCATGCCATAATAATATTTGGGGAATAAATAGCCATGTGCATGTCGTACCTCGCGAGTTACATGTAAAGAGCCCACATGGGCTGTGTAATGCACCGTGCGCTGTGATATGTGTGTGTTCTGCCTTGTGAGGATAGCGCCGCGGGTACATATTATTGGGTATGTCGGGGTGTCCCCTGCGAGGAGCCATTTCAAATGAATTTATGCATCCGCAAGTGCTTTAGCGCAGGCAATCTGGTGGCGGGGCGCAATCTGCTTTAGCTGCTGATGGCCAAAAGACAGTTTTAGGATGTCCATGACCACATATCGCATTACACCAATCAAACTGTGTTAATACACATGAAAAGTATTAAAAAAATTACAGAAAAAAACTGATTTCTTACACACCCTTCTATTAACCCTTTCCGCCACATAAAGACTCTATACTCCCTTTACACAGCGTATATCCGCCCTCACTCAAACCTAACTTAGGTTTTGACTTTTGGATTGAACGGACACGTGCAAGCGATCTGTTCAAAACAAAACTCAAGACATAAGGCCTCTGAAGATGGACAATGTGATTTGTCCGAAACGTCGGGAGTTAAAAAGTCCATCTAAGTACTACATTACGCGGGTAAACCGAGAAAATTATTCTACATATATATATATATATTGAATACAAACAATAAAAGCAAATGTTTATTACCGTTGTACCTATGTCTATATATAAATGTATGTATCAAAAAATTTATTAAAAAAAAAAAAATTGTAAGGTAAACTCAAGCATCATTAAATTTCCATTATTTTCTTTCACGAATTTTCAGGATAACGTAATTACCATGAGCTCACAGCGTCATTTTCATCATGAGATATTAATGTTTTAAAATTTCAGGGTAATTTAAATAATGTTATTTTCCGTCCTTCAGCATTCTCCGATGTATGTCTACACACGCCGCACATGTTGTCAAATCCCCAAGAAGTGTATCAGCGTTCTCCTCCAAGAATGCCATTATTATTATTGGTGAAATGAAATACAGTTATTAAGCACCACCTTCTATTAGTATTCCCCGCTTCATTAGTTTCTCCATTCTCGTTTGGCCAAGAATTTGTCATAAATTTTGATGAAAGGGAAATAGACGTATAATAAACAACGCGAAGAATCCTCTTCTGAGCCCGGAATTGAAAGATTTTGAATGGCCGCATACCAACTGCAGCTTTCTCTATTTTGGGAATGCGTCCTGCATATGACTGCAACACGCTGACACTGCCATACCTTCACACTTCGAAGCTCCCATACCAACAAATGCGGTGGGGTCATTTGGTACACACTGACAGCGTGTGCAAACAATGGCACAACGGTACAAAATCTTTAATGCAGGTGAAATTTTGCAAAACGAACGTTGACCAAGTATTTAATTTATTTATTTTTTATAATTTCTTCAAAAGATTCGTATTCACTTTATGACGTCATTATTAATAAATTAAATTAAAAATATATACTTTGTATTCGCCACTTTATTAATATACACATATCCACATGTTTCGAAAGCGATGCTTTCTTTATCAGGAATATATAGAATACTAAAAATAATAATGTCTAGTATAAATAAGTACAAATGATAAAAATTAGAACACAATAATGTATTTGATTAACTTGAACGTGCCATGTCTTCCTCGAACGTCCCCGGCTACTTCTTCCATTCACATTCGCGTCATATATCCTCCTTACGTTCCTTTCTTCGTTCATTCGCTCTACATGTCCGAACCATCTAAGCGTACCTTTCTTAATGTTGCTCATTACGCATGCATTATCGTTGCATTATTTACGTATCTCAACATTTTTCATACGATTATAGATGGTTTTACCACACATTCGTCTCAGAGATATCATTTCCACAGCATTCAGTCTACTTTCATCCTTCCTCTACCAGTTCCATACCTCACTGCCATACATCAGGGTTGGTATCAGCGCTCCATTTTGAACTAATATCTAATAAGTTTTATCATGATGATCTCTCAGGACAGTATTTCTTAATGTGAAGCGCACGCCTCACCGGTTGGCAATTTATTTTGTAACATTTTTTAATAAAAAATCATTTATTGAAAACATTTTATCAGTTTATTAAAATATTTCAGGAGAGAGTTTAGGTATTTGGAAATATTTGGAGCAGCAATTTAATATATGTAATTGGATTTTTCACCATTAACCAAAACATAAGAAATAATACAAAAATATAATTGGAAAAATCGTAAAAAAACCAAAAAAAATCCTAAGTTAGATCCTGCTCGACTCAACAAAATAGTTTCAGTAAGTTGTCCAATACATTAACATTATTAACATTCATCTCTATATATAAAAATGAATGATTGTCGTTCTGTTGTTCTGTCTGTCTGTCCTCGATTTTCGAGTTTCCTCGGTGCAGTCGTGAAATAAACAAACACTTGTGCACGGTTGATATTTTTCACATAAGAATGGGTCGTTTCTATGACACGTTATTGTGTTCGACGGCTCGACTGTGGAATGATCTGCCGACCTCTGTGTTTCCTCCTCCTACAACATGGGTCTCTTCAAGTCCCAGGTTCACTCCTTCCTATCCTCTAAAATACCCTTTATACAGCATCCCCAAAGATGATATAGGCTTCGAGGGACAATATTTCCCCAGGACCTCCTGTGTTGTACATATTACATATATGGAGCGCTATATAATAATCATCTTTGTGACTTACATCCAAGACTAATATAGCTAGCGACTTACAACTAAGACCTCTAGCTATTGACAAACATGTTTATGAACAGGTGAGTCTTCTAAACAATAGCGTTGGATGGTTAACATCTATGGTTTAGGAATAGAGACTTACAACTGACATATTTACATTTTAGAATAAATTATGAAATGACTGTTGCCCTTGTTTTCAGTGATAATTTGCCCAACAATGGAACTTGTTTACGTGTGATACAAAACGTTACTATTCACAAAATCAGAACATAACCTGATATATTAATGTTAATTTATTAATAATGTTTATATTCATAGTTTTATAACGGTGACTATCCCTAGATGATACAGATCGCCATGTTTTTTTACCATATAACACACATGGCGCAAATTCCGTCATATTCTTCCTTCCGTGTTTTTCCTCTCAGGCGATGCGCAGGTCGCCCATAAAATAAAATGCCTTCCCCCATATTGCTTTCGTTATTCTTTCCGAACTTTCATTTTTTACTAACTTTACTATCGTTTTATTAATACTTGGATGCCCGTACCTTACTTATTCCGTACATTTATTAGAAACAGTTATGGTATTTTCCCATCAGCTGTGAAACAATTTAGTTTATTTCAAAACTAAACAAATAACAGTTTCAACGTCGAAAGTTGCAACTCAGACTCAGTCGAAGGAAAGCATCTCATAGATAAACAGCCTTACCTTAGGTAAGTTTCCTATGTAAATATGGTGTGTGGTATAGTATGAATAAATCGTGTCGCATCTACGCAGGCGTAGGCAGAGAGTTGCCAAGCGTTACAGTCCTGACACATGCTTTTCGTAATTTTTTTCATCCTGCTTCTTATAATGATATAAAATGTCTTAGCCTTCTGCTATAATAATAATAAGAGTAAATTTCTATACCGCAGTTTTGTGAAGGATCACCTCAAGTGCCCTAAAATCTGACACCTAAAAGTTCACTTATAGTGATATCTTCTGTCAATCAAAAATGAGTTTCAAATGTATTAGGTAATACCTGAGTACGTAAGTACTCATTTTTTCAATAGTCTTTTGAGGATATCATTTTAAATCATTACCAGGGAAAGCGGAGGAAATTATTAAAAAAAAAATGTGTGTACAGTGTGCAAGAGTCTCAAATGTCCCGGCCAGTGCGTAATCGGGGTATGTTTTGCAACTGAAGGGAGTGAGAAAGGGAAGGAGATGGGAAGGAGGGCGGTTGGGAAGTACTAGGCTATTCAGATCTGGTCATCAAACATGACTAAAACCATTTCAAGCAAATATTCTATTCTAAAGAAATTTACGTTTTCACTTACTTATTTAGAACGATTACCTAAAGAAATACATTGCATTTTAATTACTATGGATGGAAGTATTTCTTTTTTAATATATATGCCTACTTGTACGTCTTTTTTTAATTTTCATCTGGAAGGAAATTATATAAATTTCCCTCCTCGTAGCTAATGGATTGCTTGCCATATTGTGTACGTTTAATAATAATAATTGGTTGATTTGTATGGCGCCGTTTTTGTTTAAAAACAAATTTTGTTTAAAGGCACATGTTAAAATGTATGTTATTATCATGTTGTCGTGTATAAAGTATGTGTGTATTTGTGACGGTTTACTTGAACCAAAGCAATACTGAAAGTATCTACATTTTAACGACAATTGAAAGCTGCTGATGGCAGTCACGTAAAGTCACGAACCCTTAAGGGGAACGGCTACGGTGCCTCTTTCATTAAAAAAAACTGAATTTTGGTTTGTAGGCCAAAATACCCATCCAAACTGAAATTAAAGGATTAATAAATATCTAGTGCGAACGAGAGGTAGTTTATTTATTTTTGTTTTACCTTATGAAATATCGGCCATTAAAGGAATTGATTCGATTTTGGAGGCATCTTTAACAATTATTTAGGGGCTAACGGTGACAAAAAAAAATTTAACCCATCTGCTTTGAAAATATAATGAAATATAAAATTAATTTTATTTTTAAATATCAAAATAAGCATTATGGTGGAGTTTAAATTAAATTAAAACGACCAATTTACGGTGGAACACAAATTTGCCATACAGAATTTAAAATATCGACCCGAAAAAACCTTTTTATTTAAATGTTTTATTTTTGCATTTTTACTTACGCAATACTTACATAGCAAATGTGATATATTTTTTAAAAAGTACGATAAACTGCCTCTAAAATTTAGAAAATAGTTTTTTTTTTCATGGCACATACTTAAAATATTAAAACAAAAATAAATAAAATACTTCTCAACCGTACTAGATATTTACTAAATCTTTAATTAAAAAAATAGATCATTCAGTTTGGATGGGTATTTTGGCCTGTAATCCAAAATTCAGTTTTGTATGAAACACGCACCGCAGCCGTTCCCCTTAAGGACTACGTCTTTCCAGAGAATTGTAGTTCACTACATCTTTCATCAATGTATTGCCTAGAGTGTGATATTCCTGTATTTGTCGCGCCTCTTGATATGACTAAGATATTGAGTAAATACTAAAAACATGGTAAATTATAGTATCGACTTCTCCCATCAAATAAACCCTATGATTCCTGAATTTCCATGTCAAATTCGAAAAATTAAATGTATAAAATATTTCCTTTAGTATTTAAATCGATAGTTATTGTTTTTACAAGGTGTACTGAAGAAAATACGTAAACAGGAAAATTAGTCGAACCGATCGCACCGCGGCCCGACGCGAGATTGGAAATAGCTTGCCGCCGTTAACAAAGGAGCTCGCAGAGCGGCCGCAGCTGTAGTTGAGAATGGAGAAAAAGGTCCTGTGCACGAATTCAGGGAATTCCCCGGGTTCATTCCGATTCATAAACTCCGCTCCGTGCCTCCCGACGAAAGAGAAATCGACTGAACAAATGTTAAGGAATAAACATTACGAATTCCGGACTATGCAAAAGTTCGGTTTGGGTTGTGATTGTTCAGGTAGGTGCGCCAAATAGGAAATATTTTACAAAACGATTTATTTTTATTTCATTTTATTCGTTTTACTTCTTACGTACCTTACGTAAATGGCTACAACTTTTCTCTAAAAAGCATAAGAATCGACATCGTAACACCCACTGCAGTGATAAATCGATAGAAGTATATTACGGGCATGTCTGGTGTGCCAAAAGTTAAGTAATTTTTTATAGTATTTTCAAATACAGATGTTTTTTTTCTGGAAAAGATTATCAATTTAATAAGATTTTGGAGATTGATCAGTTTTCTTTCAAATAGGTCCTCTAGACCACTCTTCTAGGAATTTCGTTTTCAGTGGTGACACCCATAGCTGTGGCCCCATGAGTAGTCTCGCAGACCACTAACCCACGGTTTTTTCAAACTAAAATTTATATTGCTTTTTAACGAGACGTGATTTTTCTGCAAAACTACCTAATAATTAAACTCGCAAGTAAAATCTCGCGTTTTCGCAAACTTTTGATTGCCCAACTTTTATCTGATGAGAGCGTAAAAATTTAATATTTGTCGAATCATTAATCGAGAAAGGTTTCCGAAAATACGCGAAACCTTTTGAAATTCCGGACGGTAAGAGATACAGATCCATTATGGGAGGTTCCTACTTGGGGTTGTGCAAAATGATGTCTGGGGTGCTACATTTCAATATTCTTTGCAAACTCGCATCAATCACCCTCAGCGTCTGTCGTCGAGACTAATTAATATCACCCCGACCCTGAATTATCATATCAACTTAGACACAACACAAAGAGGCCACGCTGATAAAGGACGTGCACGCCATTACCTACCCACTGATAGAGAAGCACGTTCAATGTTACTCAATGTCCTCCATCGACCAGCAGTTGAAATTTCATTACATATCAGTCGCAGACGTACATATAATAATAATAATAATAATAATACTTGGACGATTTATATAGCGCCGTTTTTGTGAAAAATCACCTCATGGGCGCTTATGTCCTCATAGGTGCTTTACAGAGATAGATTTGTAATACCGAGTACCTATTATAATATCGTTTAAATGCTTTAAAAAAAAAACATAATATACAAATTTTATTTTATATTATTGTATAATATTAATTACATGCAATGGGAACTTGTACCCGCTAAGTCACTGCAAGTAGCTTGTCAGCAGGAGTTTATTTCAATAATATTATATAATACAAATATTATATAATACAACAATATTATATTATACAACAATATTATATTATACAACAATATTTTATAATACAACAATATTATATAATACAACAATATTATATAATACAACAGTATTATATAATACAACAATATAATATATGGTAATACAACAATATTATATAATACAACAATATTATATAATACAACAGTATTATATAATACAACAATATTATATATGGTAATACAACAATATTATATATGGTAATACAACAATATTATATATGGTAATACAACAATATTATATTATACAACAATAAATAACAATCATTGTGTAAACGTAGCGCAATAATAGAACAACATAAGTGCATGCCTGCTGTGATCAATGTACACAAGTTGAAAATATAAAAAATATATATATGAAAACTCAACAGTTTGTTTTTATTAGTGCCGGGAAGGTTTAGAGAGTATTTTTAATGAAATCCAATATGTAAAACTATTGTTATAACGTTTTATAATTAGTATGAAAACATTGAAAACGTTATTAATATTTTGGAAATGGAAAACACTGATAGGTACCTACTTAAGAACTTCATCGTTTACATATATTTAGAAAAAATAAATGTTTGGAAGGAAATAAAATTTTCAAAATAATTTCTTTATTTTTTGATTAGGGATAGTAATTGTCATCACAGGGCATCACTTTCACTGTCAAATAAATTATAGTATCCAAACGACAAGCAAAAATTCATAACTTCATGACTTTATACCAAAAAATTATGAGGAAGGCCGGGTACACATCAGTCAGTTGCCAATGAAAATATCAAAATTGAACATTTTTTGTGCTATTATCAGAATCAAAAATAGAAACTTTAAATATTACATACATTTTTAACGGTATCCATAGTTTGTGAAAATACCAGATTAATGAATAATTCGACCAGCACGCAATTCTACCGGCGTATCTCTGATGTCGGCGTCAAGGGCTCCGCTTGGAGAAGGAAACATAACTCAAACATATCTGGTGTTATATTGCACGTTCATTTAACATTTATGTCAGCGCATTCCTGAAGTGTGCGTAGTTCGTAGTTCGGCAGCAACCAGTCAGAGTTTTCGATTATAATAAATTTACAACCGCAAAGGGCGCCAGGGAGGTTTATTAATTCCTCAGTAGGGAGGGGGGAGACGTAAGACAAAGGGCCCAACCCGCCGTAAGAAGGGGTCAAAGGTCTTCAATAACCATTTAGCGTAACCCACCGCATCATAGATGAATACCTCCGGGCCATTTAGTCAAAGCGGAACGTATGAATTTCAATTAATACCAACCCCTGAGCGGGGGCCGGGAATTACGAAAATGATACCTAGAGTTTACCGCCGCCAGAAATAATATTACCTTGATTTTACCGGCCTTCCGAGCGATACATTGATTTTGTATTATATCGCCGTTACTGGAGATAAATAACTACGTAACTGACTAACTAAAACGCCACCGCCCTTAACTTGTACAAAACTCCGCACACATTGTTACACACTCGTCGCTTTATTCCGGACTGCTGGAAACTCGCTGTTATTACCCTGGTGGAAGACCGCCGCCAGAAATAATATTACCTTGATTTTTACCGGCCTTCCGAGCGACACATTGATTTTGTATTATATCGCCGTTACTGGAGATAAATAGATTAAAGGTCTTTCCCATAAGCCACCCATATGGAAATTTATTTATTTATTTATACTTAATTTTTACAGGTAACTACGTAACTGACTAACCAAAACGCCACGGCCCTTAACTTGTACAAAACTCCGCACACATTGTTACACACTCGTCGCTTTATTCCGGACTGATGGAAACTCGCTGTTATCACCCTCGTGGAAGACCGCCGTTCAAAATTTAAATAATAATAATAATTGGTTTCTATAGCGCCGTCTTTATGAAAAATCATCTCAAGAGCGCTGTACAAATATTACTTCCTATTCTCTATCTATTTATGTACAAACAGATACAGAAAAATATACTTACCTGCAGCTGGCAGGTCGCTTTATTACAAAATTTAAGTTTAGAGATCATATGATTTTTACAGTTGCTAATTTATCCTTCTTTTCTATTGATGTTACATTTATTAGAAGATTGGTGGCACAATAAGAGCTGGTATTTATTTGAAATATTTATGATTTTTAGGACTGGAGAATATTTATAAAATGATCTTAAAAAGGGTAAGAAGTTTTTAACAGATATTAACATTTTTTTACACATCTAGTTATTTACAGTATTGCGGGCTGTGGACGCATTTGCGCACCGACGCTGATTTTTTTACTTATTCTATAAGGGATTTTAGGTAAGCACTAACCGTCTAGCCTAGCTAAGCAATTTACGTGTGCAATTCTTCAATTTATGGATATGATTGTCAGAAATGTTGCTTGAAATAACTTTAGCCATGTTTTGTGACCAGATCTGAATAGCCATGCTCCCTAGCATAGAACATCGATGAAGGATTTATCGATAATATCGGTAACTTGTCATCGTTTCCGAGCACGACTGCGAATCGGTAATAAACAACAAAACACTTCACATCGACTAAACATGATAATTTTAGTTGACATAAACTGTTGTTTGTTCGTTGACGATCTGCAGTCCTGACGACAAGTTACCGAAATTTTCGATAAAACCTTTGTCGATGTTCTGTGCTAGGGGGGCAGGTAGCTACTTCCCAACCTTTTTCCTCTCCATCTATCGTTCTACTGGCTCCGGACAGTTGGGACTCTTGTGAATAGTTTCATGCCTACACACTTTTCTGTTTTTCCGACTCTTATGTTCTTCGGGGGTCCCAACGTATTCCATTAATTACGTGTCATAATATACATATATATTTTTTTGTTTACTTTTAATTTCATAGAATGGGGATTTGTGCCAGTTAAGCTACTGGAAGTAGCTTGTCAACAGGAGTTTAGTTAAACAATGTTATGTAATACAACACAAAATATTATCACAATAATAAAACAATTGATTTACATGCACATTTGATCAATGTGAAAAAAATATTTATTAAATTTGGAAACAGTAGAACAGTTTTATTATGGTGATAACAGACTTCTATTACATAATAACAATTAAATACTATTATTAAAATATCTAAATGTATGTATATTATTATAAAATGACTTATACCATGATACTGTATCTTCATTGATCTTTATTTCACCATAAACGAAATCGACATTTTTTTAAACTCGTGGGAAATGTAAATATTTCATATCACCTATATATTGGAACCTTTGGAACGGTGTCAGTTAAAAATGTCTAATTTTTGCATATAAAGATTTTGATTCTCTTTAATAGAGTCTAATTAAATTCATTACATATTTCCGCCAAATTTCCAAGTGGAAATACAAGGTCTTTCCCATAAGCCACCCACATGGAAATTTATTTATCTATTTATACTTAATTTTTACAGGTGTTCACACTTACGTGAAAACAATCCAGCTATAAAATCTCAGTTAATATACACTAATTACAAATAATCAGACAAAAACATAAAATTATAAAAACTCTCTCAATGATACATAATACAATAGAAACAAGAAACAAAAAGAGAGACACGAGTGATACATAATATAAATACCCCGATCTTTGCTACATATTTTTTTACTAATAGCGAGAATTTCTTTTTTTTGAACTTCACAAATTATCGTCAAATACATTAGCATACTCTATCGCATACATGTACATCTTTTTGTGTTGAATGAAAACAACATTTGAATATCAATTTTGCATATTTGTTCCTGCCTTTGATACCAGCACTCGCGGCGCTGCATTTCTTTGTTAATACTTACTTTTAAAAATGAAATTGATTACTTTTGCAATTAATTTAGGTAGGCAGTATTTATGTTCCTATATAGATGACATGACCCTATTTGTAGTAATAAATAAATGAACTACTACTTTCTTAAACCCATTTTAAAATGAATACCATTCTTATGCGTACATGTGTAAATATATAAGATTCTCTTTGAGCACTTTTATTACCCCAATTCTGCAATGAATCCTGTCCTACAAAATACCACCATATTGCTTAGTTACCCGATGATCAAGACCTCGTGAATTCTCATTAAATATCCAAATTTAAAAGTCCCCGTTGAAGGGTGTATTAGGTAGGGTAGGAGGTGTACTTCATTTCCTCCGCAACCCTCCGCCAGCTTCCGCCCTTCGCCCGCCGGGCCCAGATCGTATCTGTAATGAATTCTGCAAGGCGACTCTAATCAATGAAGGCGGCTTGTTTATATTACACTGGAAAGTGTCGCAAATTTCGCCCAAAGGGTGGGCCCGGTTGATTTTGGATTGAAGGCTTATCAGATTTAATTAAAAGTTTTAAATCGTTATTCGTCCTAAAATTAATAATGCTCTGATTAGACGGGATACAAAGACCAACTTAAATATTGTTAAATCATTTTCATTGTTGTGTATTATTATATAGAATGGTTTCGAAAATTTTGAAACCCTCACTGTTGGGTATCTGGAAAGAATCAAGTCTTCTCTCTGAATATACGGCGAAAATCACAGCTGTAAAAAGGAAACGTCCGGAATTGTTTTTGGATCTAGCGGAAATTGAACACACGAGTAGGTTCGATCATTTCAAAATGTCTTGTAAATAATTTTCCTTTAAACGTCATTGATAGAGCCATTTTAATGTTCGATAGAAAATGAAATAAATGCCTGTGTTCGCACCAATATAAATTCTCTCAATTGCATCGTATGCGTCACCGCTTTTTAAATATGCATTTGTTTAATGTTTTTAACATTGCGGTAGGTACGGAAAATATTTACACCTAGGGAAGTATTTTCTTTCACAGAGCGACTTGTAACTTACTTGAGTAAATCTTTAAGATCTACATGGCTCTCCGCCAATCACTATTAGAATATGGTATTATCGGATGGGGCAGTGCTAATGATAATATTCTTAATTTCTCATTACAACACAAAAAGCCACCACGAAAATTATACTTAAAGTCCCTGTAAGAACTAGTACTCACAAAATCTTTAACAAACTTAGCACTACGAACGGCAATAAAACAATTATACTATAAAACAATACTACTTTACATAATTCATCATTACTCTACACTAATTGAAAAAAAATGCATATCATACTTTAAACTTTTATATTTTATACTTAATTTTTTACATATCATATGTAATTCATTAACTAACTCTACACTAAATTAAAAAATGCATATCATACTTTAAACTTTTATACTTTATACTTAATTTTTTACATATATATGTAATTCATTAACTCTACACTAAATTTAAAAAAATGCGTATTATACTTTAAACTTTTATACTTTATACTTAATTTTTTACATCATTAATTACACTAAATTAAAAATTGCATATCATTCTTTAAACTTTTATATCTCGTATGTAATTCATTTTTAAAAAAGCAACACACTATAAAAACAAAAACAAAACAAAAAATATATATATTTTTTTTTAATTTTCCACATGGATTCTTTTATATAATTTCATGTGTATGTATATTAATATGAACTAAACTTATCAATTTGACTGTCCTAAAACGGAATTTGTTCCTAGTTGGACAGTCAAAGCCTTCTTAAATATTTTTGTAAAATAACATATGTTTCAATTAAATATTATTATTATTATTATTAACTAACTAACTAACCATCACGCCGTTTCCCCGCAGGGGTAGGCAGAGAGGACGGACCGCCAAACAACTCGATCTTGGCATACACTTCTTGCTTCATTCACTTTCATACAACGTCTCATACATACAAAAAACATGAAATAACAACAATCACACACACACACATATTTAGAAACACTAGATCTCAGAGTCAAAAACACATACAACAACAAACACAACATTTGGACAAACAAAATCTTCTTATACTAAGATACTAAACTCTACGACATTATCCCACTATCCTTTAAAAATCACAACAATAATAAATTTAAAAAATCAAATAAAACACTGGATACGTTACATAGGGAGATCTGAATCAGAAAACATCACCAAATACACCAAATACAGACTAACACCGAAACCACTCAACTGCACTTAAAACACCCAGTGAGGATATCTTTATTTTTTATTTTGTTATAAAACAAGAAGATAATGAAACATTATTATTATGATTTTCTTGCAATAGAAATAAGCTGTTTTTAGACTGACTAAAATACCATAGAATTGGCTTATAGAATAGGATAGACATATACCGTCTTACTAATTAGATCCTTACGCGCCAGCTCATCGTTGGTGTAGTTAAGTCTGGTTTAAGACTGTTTTAACCATACCCATGCCGTTGTAATAAGTCCTTTTCACTATTACCATCTTACGCCCCGTGTTATATTTACGCTGCGATTATCAGGAATTATTGGGAATTATATATTACACTGTGTGCTACACACGTGCTCCGTATTTAGTATTTAAATAGACTATCTATCTAAGTTATTTATTAGTCAATAATATTATAATTAAACAGGCAATGATAATTCCAATCAATCAATTCTACTCCGACATTATCAAACAATGGCTTCACAACATGAATGGTTTCTATAATTGCACATCCGTTAACCCGTTGTCTAGACCATGTACGGGATCGCGCACACACGAATTCCTCCAATTAACCGAATCCCGTAAAGCCAGCCCAGTAGTAACAATAATGATAAGAGTGGCATTGAACGGATTCAATAGTTTCGAACGTTGGGTAGGCGATTCAAAGGGGTAAACTTACCAACTATTATTGTCAGATGCTTTCAATGACCACTTCATAGTGGAGCAGGTTACACAGTAGCTCAGTGCTCGGGGCTTAGCTTACTCGTGGCTGAGTAAGCAAATCAATTAGTGCATACTAGATGCGACAATGCTGTGGTAATCCACCCACTTGTGTTCCTGGCTGAGCTGCTCTTGGGCGGGGAGGGGTAAGTGGATCATCTCAGTCGTGGCACGTTATCGGGGCCAGTTACTGGTGGTTACGAGGATGGTGGATGTAACATGGGCAGGGGAGGTGGCGACGTTTGTGGACGATGTTAAATCATCGGTAGTTATTATGATGCCGGAGACGCAGCGCCCGCCTAGCAGGCCGGATACACTGGTCGCATTGGGCATTCTGCTCTCGGCGAATGACTAAGATAGCTGACTTTAATCGATGTTTGTTGGGATTACCTGTCACATCGAATATCCAAACAACCGCTTCATTTATTCATGTTACAACCCAATTACTTTTAAAATAATATTTAGACAAATTAAGAAATTTAAGATTGTGTTACACAGAAATCATTTGAAAAAGTGTACAATTTCTAAATAAAGTAACAGAAGGTAAATAAATTTTACAAATATTTTTTACAGAAATGAAAAGGGAAAAAAAATAATTATTAAATAAAAAATTTAAACAGTGTTATACAGCAAAAATAATTAAATAAAAGTACACAACGTGTAACGTGTTCGTTTGTTTATTTTTTTTAAATATGAAAACTGATTTAAATTTTCTCTTAAAAGTACTGCATGTATCAAAGAATATGTCGGAATCCATCAAAGTTTGATTTTGATTGAATAACTCGCACGTTCTTCTGATTGAATCCCTGACACCAGCATATATATATATATATTTTTTAAATGAATACCGCACAAGAGTCTCAACTGCTCCCAAACCGTCTGGAGCCAGTGAGACTATGGCATCCCCAATTGGGAAATTTTGTGAGGCTGAAGGTATAGGGGAGGGGAAGGAGAAGGGGAAGAGGAAGGTGGGGAAATTCCTGGCTATTCAGATCTGGTCACTAAACACGACTAAGAGCCATTTCAAGTAACGTTTCAATTCTGAATGGTGATCTTTCACCGGGGCGATACTGAGAGTATCTTCCACTCTTCCAGCATATGTGCGCATCCAGATAGAGCATTGAAACAATGTGCATTTATATAGCGCTCTTGGGGTGATTTTTCACAAAAAATGCGCTATCCAAATCATCCAAATAGTATTATTATTATTTCGTTAGTAAATTTGTACTAATCGATAGAGGCACCAATAGATGGTTGCTATATTTGAAATTTGTACCGATGAGCACGGTCTTTTGCGACACTAACACAAACGAGTCTTATCTTGAATGCGCATTGCGCACACACGCATTTTTGTGTAGAATACCATCATCATTTAAATATGACATATTGCATACTTAGTTCCACCCAAAGACAGACAAAATTATGAAATACACTTCTATCGACTTATCTCTTCACTGCTCACTTGTTTGTTCCGTTAGAAGTAACACTTGTAAACCATTTGAACAATGATACTAATATAGTTACTGATTATTGGTTTCTAATATCCGCTTTCTATTATATATCCTTTCCAAACAATGCAATAAAAAACCAGATCGCCGTTTATATAACAATTTAAAAATGTCCATTTATCTTGCGTGACTAATAGAATAATGAAGTATTCTCTGTGAAAAAAAGTTAGGAATAAATCTTCTACCCTTGACCGCGTTCAGACAATGAATCATCCCCCAACCTTTTCTCCCTAAAACAAGAAAATTGAAAAAATTCCGCCTGCGGGTAGTGATAAAATGTGGATAAAAGGTGTCTTTAAATATGTGTAGCACTGATTTGCCACAGTGTCATAAATTAACTAGCTCGTTTGGATACGCCTCCATAAGTTCTACCGTGCGTTTCAGAAGTAGCGCAACTTTTTAAAACCTCTGAATTTTTCGATATTTTTTGTACATTCTGAAAAAACTATTATTCATTCAAATTAATATTTGCTTTCCCATCTGTTTTTAACAATATTGTTTCATATTACAATTGGCGTCTAGTATCTCTATAACAAAACTGTTACGCAGTTTGCATATATTTTTTCAACTTTTTGTTTTATTTATAATAATAATTATATTAATTTATTTCTAAATCATATTATTCAACAACAATATCTAAGAAAGCTTTGACTGCCCAACTAGGAACAAAACCCGTTTTAAGGCAGAAAAATTGACAAGTTTAGTTCATATTAACCGCCCGTCCTTGGGGTTATTATTCAAAAAGTAGGTAAAAGAACATCGTTTTTCTTTCATTAGCTTTAGCAATAACAATACGTGTTTACAATATACAATCTTGTATGGGAGAGCCAAAAATACCCGAACACATCCGATATCTTCGGCTGACCTCGAAATATCAAACTTGACGTATACAAATGTTTTATGGGTTTCGGGTATAGTATTTTTGTACCTGAACGTACGGGATACGACTTGTTGCGTTCGGGCGATAATATAGCGCCCGTATCACGCACGTTCGTATTAACGGGGCGGTTCAGTGCCATTATACAAAATTAGAAGGGAAAAAAGTTAGTATTGACATAGTATGGTAATATAATATATCTAGAAAGAAAGGATAATAGTTAAGTATAAAGAGATGTGAAGAATAGTATAGAAAAAAACAATTGTGCATACTAGATAATTAGAGTAATAGTATTGTACTTGTGTACAATTATCAGAACATGAATGCACCTATATTGTTCTATTATTGAGCTGCATTTGTATCATGAACTTCTTGCAATGGCTTAGGGGGTACAAGTTCCCATTGTATCTAATTAATATTATACAATTTAAAACCTGGTCCCTAAAACAACAATTTTTCAATAAATTATATAACTTGTACTAAGAAAATGGTGACACTAAAATCTCTTTTATTGTTACTAAATCGTTGTCGTTAATTATTTCCTAGTTCATATTTATTTTCAAAATTGGTTTCGGCCACACTTCCAGACCTCCCTGCAGATCGGGACCCACGGAGCTTGCTCTACAAAGTACCTTTGTTGGCGGCGGGCTCATAAAAGAGTGATTTGTTATTTTCTAGCACATTACGGCTGCTCTAGCTTCCTTAGCGGACACATGGGGCTCGAGACCTAAGGCAGGAGGCTTGAAGCCTAGGGCAGGGGCCCTGGGGCCTCCGGCTGTCCAGGGGCGGGGCCGGGCCCGAAGATAATACAGTTCCGTGAATAATATCGGGGAAGTGTTGATTGTGAGTCTTGCCCTTCCGTTGGCACTTAATCTCTTATGTCCCTTATATCCCTTATATCTCTTATATCCTTTACATCAATTATATCGCTTATATCTCAGAAATCGTTACTTTTTTGCTATTCAGCGACATATGCGTTGTTATTGCTTTGTTATTGACTGCTTTTATAGCGATTTACTATATTAATAATATTTTTTTAAAGCTTTCATACCATGGTATAATTATTAACGTTTTCAAATTAAAACCAGATTTCTGAGAAACCGAAATTTTTTATGTGATACCGCACCAGATTGCCATGGGACTGTAGCTTCCCAATTTCTGGGTAATGTTCTAAAGCTAAAGGGATCGAGTTGTAGAATAGGACCTGCCTTACAAATTAGACACAAAACATAATGGTAGTTTCTAGCTAGGACTATTAATACAGAGTGGATCTTTCACTCGTGTGCCACGTTTTTTATGTATTTTTTACACAAACTTTACTTAATAAATCTTACTAAATCAGTACTATTATTTTCGACCTGAGGAAAAGGAACTTCGAGTTGACATTTTTTCTTGTTTAAATTATAATCTCGATTGATTTCTGGTAAACGGATATGCGTTAATTTTCCATAAAATACGTCGATATAACTTTAACGGGCCGTGGGTACCTACATACAAGTGCCCATTAAATACTTAGTTTTTATTCCATATTTCGTTTTATTGATCGTCAAATGGTACTAATTATTTTACAATAGTTAAACGCAAATGCCCGATTGGATGTAATATTTTATTTTATTCAGCTCAAAGTTTAGGGTACTTCCAGTAGGTATCGCCCTGGTTGTGTTTAGTTACCAGATCTGAATAGCCATGCACTTCCCAACCTTCCACAATTTTCCCATCTCCTTTCCTTTCCAATTCCCTTTAGCATCACAACATTGAAGAAGCCATTGGGCTCCGGGTGTTGGAAAAAAAACTCAACTTAGCTGCTGTACACCATAACATTAATACGAGTATAAGGGATAGTCAAAAAGTGTACAACGTTTTTCAAAAAGTATCCTATTAAAAGTGAAACAAGCAAATAAAATTATTTTATCGAAGGAAGCAATCACAGATCTCTGAGACGAATGTGTGGTAAAACCACATATGATCGTGTGAAAAATGTTGAGATTCGTAAAGAATGCAAGGCTGATGTAAACGTAGTGAGCAAGATTAAGAAAGGGACGCTTAGATGGTTTGGGCATGTAGAGCGAATGAATGAAGAAAGGATTGTAAGGAGAATATATGACGCGAATGTGAATGGAAGAAGAAGCCGGGAACGTCCAAGGA